>WSFP011583160.1:0-10434 GCA_009831015.1 Picea engelmannii | reverse complement strand
TTTCTACAAATGTAACCAGACCTTGTCTCCCACCTGAAACTTGTGCGGTACCTGATGTTGATCATGGCGTTGCTTGTACTTAGCATTGGCTTTCTGCAAAATCTCATGGACCTGTTGGTGGATGTGCTGAATCCGCTCAATGAATTGGGTGGCTTTGTCGGCCTTAGACTGAACATGGGAAGATTCTGCTTGTGTGGTTGCAAGAGGTAGTTCAACATCCATGGGACCCAAGGGTTGGAATCCCAGCCCCACCTGAAATGGGCTATGGTTGATGGAGCTATGGAGAGCCTTGTTGTAGCTGTGCTGAACATAGGGAAGACTCTTATCTCATGTACGCAGATGCTTAGAGTTATACATGCGTAGGATGTGCACAATCATCCGATTGACGACCTCGGTTTGGCCATCGGTTTGGGGGTGGAAGGCAGTGGATTTAGTGAGCTTAGTGTCCAACAGTGACTAGAGGCTTGACCAAAATGTGTTGAGGAACCTGCTGTCTCGATCTGAGATGATGGTTTGTGGTATCCCAAAATGGACCCACACCCGTTCGAAGAAGAGCTTGGCAGTATCTGTCGCTGTGATGCTCTTCTTGCAGGTTGTGAGAATGATCATCTTCAAAAACCGATTAACCACCACGAATACACAATCATTGCCCTACTTGGTGGACAGAAGGCCATACATGTAATCCGTTGAGATGGATTCCCAAGGCCGTTCGGGAGTAGGCAGAGGAGTGTACAAGCCTTGCTTTTTGATGGCTGGCTTGGTAATAACACAGGCATTGCAAGATCTGATATACTTGCTGACGTCCTGTCGCAGTGTTGGTCAATAAAAATGCTTTTATAGAAGGACCACAGTTTTCTCCACGCCAAAATGTCCTGCCATCCGACTGTAGTGAGCCTCCCAAATTAGCTTTGGACGCTTGCTTGCTGGAACACAAAGGTGGCCCAAATGGCATAACAATCCATCCTGAATGTGAAAATCTGTGACATTCATGTTTGTACCCAAGAGCTGATAGGTGGTGGCGAAGTAGGGTTGCGGGTGCGATGTCATTGGTAGGTCCAACCGCTTGACGGCCTCTGCTGAGATCAGATTCTTCTAGCTTCCGCTATCGACAATGAAATGAAGCAGAGCCCCCTTTACCCACATCTGTGAGTGAAAAAGGCGTTCCCCTTCCTCTGGTTCTTCTGGTTCGCTTGGATGGACTTTGGTGGTACCAATAGTGGCATTGAGTTCGACATCGATAATCCGCTTTCCTCTTTCTGGATTTGATTCGGAGTTAGAATCTGCCTCTGACTCAGAAGCTTTCAACTCGACCACCAGTGACTACTTGGAGCGACATTCTTTGGTGTTGTGCAAGGGATTTTATGATATTCACACCACTTCCCCGTGTCCTTCGACTTCTCATTACCCTTCTTGGGTTGCGGTTTGGACTGGTTGTCTTGAGAGTGGCCATCTTTGCTCTGTCCCTTGTTTTGTGGGTTGGGGCCGCCTTTGCCCTGCTTTGGCTGTGAGGAGTTTGCAAATCCAAACTCTCGCCTCTTCTGCTTGATCTTGACAACATATCTATAAGCCGCACCTAATGATGTGATGTCCAGAAACTCCATTTCTCTTTGAATGTATCTATGCAAACAACCGCGGTATTTGATCACCATATGTCGTTCAGAGTCTTTGATACCCAATTTGTTGCACAGTGTATGGAAAATATTGATGAAATATGGTACTGTCTGGTCCCTTTCTTGACGCAACGTGGTCCATCTTGTGTATTGGTCCTCGTAGCTTCCAACAAGGTAGTATTGTTCTTTAATGGCATCCTTGAAGGAATCCCATGTGGGGGAGACCACAAATATTGCAGATTCCTCTGTGGCCCTTTGCTCAGAGTAACTATCCCACCAGTCCTTAACATGGGGGACGACCTTGAGGAGTGCAAAAGTAATTTTTTCCCTATCGGAAAAATTGTGGACCGAAAAATACCCTTCGAGCAGATTCAACCATTTATTTACAACATCTGCATTTATCAATCCTTCAAATAATGGAATATCAAAATTTAATTGTACCTTGAAGGGGGTTGCTTGGCCGCTTAATGAAGATGTGTCTCCTGTGGGTAACCGTCGAAGGATTTGTGCAAAGTTTTCCATCATTTCGTTCCTTTGTCATGCAAGGGCTTCCTCGAGCAATAGTTTAAAAGGATCTTTTGCTCCATCTTTCTTGTCGTCCTCCATGAGTTGTTGTCGGGCTCAGTGCGACCGATCTTTCAAAGGCTCGACTGGTTTGAGTCCCAACTTCTTGTACCTAGATCTTGTCGGGGACATGCACAAAGAAAAACAAATAAAGAGCAGACCGCTCTAATACCACTGATCCAGATTTATGAGTGGAACAAAATGAATGACAGATTGAATACAATAACACAGAGATACGAAGAACAACAATGGATATCCAGTGAACAATAATTTCTATTGAATAAAGAAAATATGCTGAAACTGTAAAACTACAGAACTGAAAACAACTTGCTCGAATGGTGGTAGCTATCTCTGAGAAGAGATGTGGCTACTACGCGCATTCGTCTGAGCAAAATGATTACAATGAGGCTCCAAAGGTCTTTTTAACATTACTCATGAATGCCAAAATCCTAGACATCCAAAAACCTAACCCTAGGAGATGAAATGCTAAAATTTATGTGGGCCACGATGGGTAAGTTGGTACCTCAACTTCTCGGGGTCGTAATGTTTGCATACGATCTTTGTTTGAGGCGTGTGATAGCCCGTTGGAAAGGTCTTTTCGAGAACTACACATTATGCCATCAAACTCTGACTCTGTCTACAGTTTGATAGTGTCAAGTGTTAGAATTAGGGAAATAAGACATAAAATAAACTTTCTTTCAATTTTTCTGTTAGTTAGATCAACAAGAGCACAAAAATCTAAATAAAACTCATAACAGAAATGTAGTAAGACAGTAGATCTGAAAACAAGCTTAGATCTAAGCTATAGATTTAATTTTGAATAAGCAAAACAACCAGATCTAAACTGTAGATGAATTTCTGAGTTAGATCTGAATAATAGATTTATTTCTGAATGAGCAAAACAACCAGATCTAAACTGTAGATGAATTTCTGAGTTAGCAAAACTAATAGATCTGAACAGTAGAGTTATTTTTGAGCAAATAAAACAAACGATCCATAGAAATACTTCTTAGCAATTAGATCTGAACCATAGTACTTATTCCTGAGTATGCTAATCAATAGATCAGAACATAAACAATAGATCTGAGTATCAACAATGAAATAAAACTGAAGTAGCAACTTACCTCTTGAAGACTTACCTCTATGTAAATGAAGAAGAGCATGACACATATGAGAGATGATAGGCCACTGTTTTTATGCTCAGATAAGTCTAGGAGTCATGGATCTACCTCAAAGGTTTAGATCTCTATCAAGAGAATGTAGGACAGTTAAGCCACCAAGGAGAAACCTCACACAAAACAACAAAAACCCCACACTGAAAAATCTGGAAGCAAAATCTTGTCCAAGTCACACACAGTAAGAGATCTGCAAGAAGAAAGGGTGCTGGATATTCTAGATCAGGACCAAAGGTGGACAAATGCCTATAATGAAGGTCTAATAACCCAGCAAGGGTGTCGCGGCCCTCAAGGTTCTAGTTCTGCTCAAGAAGGAGGGGATGACAGCCTCAAGAAGGGTTCCGCTTGCTTTAGGAGAGGGTCGACTGTATTAGATTGGCAGCAGAGAAGAGGGCGACAACTTTAAACACTTGCAACAGTAATCAAATGAACCCTCAACACAACAACCCTTAGCACAGTAAGGGATACCTGGCAGTAACAAAGAAAAGACCTTCAACACAACAAAAACAAATGGACCTGTCAACAACAATCAAATGAAGGCTGATTTGAACTGTCAAAGGAGGCCACAACACACATACAAGATCTCTGAGCAATCCGCCACACACAGGAGAGAAGAGAATGAATGGGAGTAAAAGTGAAGGGGGAAGGGTTTATATTTATAGTTTTAGGCTAGGGCTAGGCTTATAAAAATATAATTAAAAATAACATATTTAATTAATATAAATATTAATTTAATATGTAATAATTAAACATTAATTAATATTTTTCTTATTAAGCCCTAAAACAAAAATACAAACCCCAATCAAACCCAAACTCAAAAACCAAAGAGTGAAGAACAAGTAAGGGGTTTATGAGAGGTTTTCTTAGTGGCAACACATGTCCATATAATTCTCAAGGTGACCAATTAACTTTATCATCACTGCATATGGGATACATCCCTCATGTGGTCATGCTCATCTTCATAATCTCTCCTAGGTCCTGTGGACCATCCTGGAAGAGAGGAAGAGGATCACACACCAACAAATCTTGGTATTACACCAAGATCTACCTGATCAAAGATCAGGTTGCCCCAGAACAAATCTGGAGTCTTAACCACCAAGGTACAAGACCAAGGATCAACCCATGCTTTAGACATGGGTACCCTAGAACACATCTAGGGGCCCTAGACATATCTAGGGACTTATACTGCTTGGTCCCAGACCAAGAACCCCAGTCATCTACTTGCCATGGCTCTAACTGCTTGGTCCCAGACCAAGAACCCCAGGAGTGTACTGGGGGCCCTAGTTCTCAACTAGGGTCTTATGCCATCCTCCAGGGAGAATGGCTCTTGCAGCTGCATTAAATTCAACACTCCCTCTGAGCAAGAGAGGCATTCTCAGCAACACCAAGCTTGTCACGAAAGTACACAAACTTTGTCAGAGACAGTGGCTTGGTCAAAATATCTGCCGTCTGTTCTGCCGTCAAAACATATTGAATACCGAGAATGTTCTTCTGCACCATGTCCCGGACATAGTGATATCTCATCTCAATGTGCTTCGACCTGTCGTGAAACACCGGATTCTCGGAGAGCTTTATACAGCTTTGGTTGTCATAGTGAATGACTGTGGGTTCTAGCTCTGCACTGAACAAGTTTGAAAGTAGCTTCCTATGCCACACTGCTTCAATGCTAGCGGCACTTGCAGCATTGTATTCTGCTTCTGCAGTGCTTTGGGCTATGGAGCCCTGTTTCCTGTTGGACCAACAAATCATCGCTGAACCAAACTGAAGCAATATTAGAAAGTGCTCTTCCGATCCACTGTACTGCCTATCCAATCTGAATATGTAAATCAATGAAGCATTACACCTCCATTGCAAGTGTATCTGAGACCATAGGCTATAGTTCCCCGAACATATCTCAGAATATGCTTAACAACAACCAAATGTATATGCTTCGATTCACACATGAACTGACTGAGGGAATTTACCGCATAACAAATGTCTGGTCTAGTTTGTACGAGGTACATCAATGACCCAATGATTTGCCGATATAAGGTGGGGTCTTCTGGATCTGAACCTATAACCTGATCTTATAGTTTCTTTAGGTTAGAGATCATTGGAGTGGTCATGGACTTACAGTCCATCATGCCAATTTGCGGAGCACATCAATTGCATATTTGCTCTGTGAGAGAAAGATCTCACTTGGTTTCTGCCACACCACCAAGCCCAAAAAATAATGCATGAGCCCCAAGTCTTTCATTTCAAACTCTGCGGAAAGCTCCCTCTTAGTCTGAGCTATCAACTTTTCCTCTCCAGTGAGGAACAGATCATCCACGTATAAGACTAAGATAACTGGATGATTTTGTACAATCTTTATATAAAGATTGGGATCTGCTATGCTCTTGGTGAATCCAAGACTCTGTAGAAAGATGTCTATTCTACCATACCAAGCTCTCGGAGCTTGCTTCAACTCGTACAAGGATTTCTTGAGTTTGCACACATGAGATTCTTTCTCATGGATCACGAAACCTTCAAGCTGTTCAATATATATTTCTTGCTCAACTTCACCGTTAAGAAACACAGTCTTAACGTCCATCTGGTGAAGTTTCCAACCAAAAATTGCTGCAAGAGAGATAATAATCCTGATGGAAGTATATCTGGCAACTGGAGCAAAAATCTCATCATAGTCAATTCCTTCTTTCTGAGAGAAACCACGAGTCACGAATCTAGCCTTGTATTTTTCAATACTGCCATCTGTTGCATGCTTTATCATATAAAACCATTTGGAAGGTACCACTGATTTTCCACGAGGTCTAGGAACCACTTCCCATACATCATTCTTAAGAATTGAATCATATTCTTTTATCATAACATCTTTCCACACTTGATGTTTGGAGGCTTCTTCAAATGTGGAAGGTTCTGAATCAATTACAATATTCAACTTAGCTATGAGACCAGAGTACTTATCTGGTTTCTTGCTTTCTCTGAAGGTGCCCTTAGGAGATGAATGCTTTTCTGCTTCCTTTAGAATTTCCCGACACTAGGCTGATTTCCTTTTGATAGGAGGAATCTCCAATGGAAACTCAATAGTATCCCTTGAGGGATCCATTGGAAGTTCTGAGGTCTCCTCCCTTTGCTCATCTGGAAGACGAGAATCTGAAGAATCAAGTGGTGGAGCTTCCTGCTCCCTTGAATCACATGGAAGTTCTCTGGCCCGACGAAAAGATGCCTCTTCATGAAAAGTCACGTCTCTGCTTACTTCGATGAACTTTTGACCTAGGATATAAATTCTGTAGGCCTTTGAGGTTTCACTGTATCCCACAAAAGTTCCTTTCTTTCCGGAGGGCTCTAGCTTAGTTCTCTTTTCTTTTGGAATGTGAATATAGACTGGACTGCCAAATATTTTCAAGTGATCAACTGAAGGCTTTATTTTGGTGAAAACTTCTTCTGGAGTTTTCGCTTCAAGAGCTTTGTGTGGACATCTATTCTGAATGTAGACTGCAGTACTGGCTACTTCAACCCAAAGAGATAACGGTAAGTTCTGGTCGTACATCATGGCCCTGATTGCTTCACAGATAGTTCTGTTCTTTCTTTCTGCTACCCCATTCTGTTGGGGGTTATACGACACAGTCAACTCCCTCTTAATTCCAGAAGCTTGACATAGTTCATCATATTTGAAGGAGTCAAATTCTTTACCATTGTCTGTTTTGAAAACCCGGATGCGTTTGTCTGTTTGATTTTCAATAAGATTCTTGAAATCTTGAAATCTGCTGAAAGATTCATCTTTAATCTTTAAAAAATAAATCCAAGTTTTACGAGAACAATCATCAATAAAAATGATATAGTAAATACAACCATTCATAGATGGAGCAGTCATGGGCCCACAAAGATCAGAATGAATTAGATCTAAAATGCCATTAGATTTTCTATTGCTGAGAGGATAGAATTTCTTTGTATTCTTATCGAGTGCACAACCTCTACAAACACTATCATGCTCAAAAGAAAATATTGGTATACCTGTCACCATCTTTTGCAAACCTGGAAGTGCGTTGTAGTTGAGATGTCCAAGCCTTCTATGCCAAAGCTCGCAGGGATTTACCATCTCATGAGCTAGTGCTTGAACAACCTGACCTGAGATTTTATAAAGTCCACTCTCACGAGTTCCATTAGTCATAGCAGTGCTCAAATCTTCATTTGAGGACCACATGAGGGCCTTCCCTTTGGTGAAGGTTATTGAGTAACCTTTGCTTTCTAACAATGCAACTGAGATTAGATTTTTCTTTAAATCAGGAACATAAAGAGTTTCATCAATATGAAAGATATTACCTGATTGGAGTTGGAAATAAGCAGATCCAAAACCTTTTATGTCATAAGTACCATTATCACCCATTTCCACCTTTACATTGAATTTCTTGTCCTGATAGTTTGCAAGATTATGTTTGAAGCCTGTCATGTGTTTGGAAGCACCGTTGTCCATTAACCAAATCTCCTTCGACTTGGTTATGGTGCCAGAAAGAGCTGAGATGAGATAATATTCTTGTTGTTGTTCTTGCTCTTTGGTGGTAGCCCTGGTTTGTCTTCTTTGAGGCTCCTGTTGAGGTTTAGCCTCTTCAGTGGCAACTAAGGCTTGGAACCTTCCTTTTCTTTTCTGCTGAGAGGGAGGGTTCCTGCAATCTCTTGCATAATGTCCTAGCTTATTGCAGTTAAAACATTTTACTTTAGATAAATGAGGATTAAGATGAGATAACTTAGCTTGAGGTTTCTTACCTTTGCCTTTAGATTTAGGGAACTTCTTCGATTTCTTGTCTTTTGCTGCAAGGGCATGATCTTTTAGAATTGAATGATCATTTTAGCTGTTGAGTCTTCCTTCTTCTTCTAAGCAGTCATGCCACAATCTTTCATAGTTAGGCTGGGCTTCTCTTCCATTTACTGATGAGAGAAAAACTCCCCATGACTCTGGGAGTCCATCAAATGCAGTTTGCACAAGGTCATCATCATCCACAACAACTCCTATTGCTATAAGCTGATCTCTGGTTTGAGCAGTCTTGGAGAAGAAGGTAGCAATTGATTCATCTTTTCCCATCCTCAAAGTACGTAGTTGTTTCTTCAATATTCTTTTCTAAGTTGGTGCCTTCTTTTCATAGAGGTTTGCCAAAGCATCAAAACAATCTTTGGCAGTCCTTAGATGACTAATGACGGGCATAATGATCTCCTTAACAGAATAAAAAATGATTCTTTTGGCCTTGGTTTGTTTCCTTTTGTATGCTGCCTTGGCTGTGTTTGAAGTGGGTTCTTCAATTACCCTAGTGATCAACTCTTCTAGATCATTCTCTTCAAGAATGTTAACTATTCTGCATTTCCAAGCATTGAAGTTGGAGGCCCCTATAAGTCTTTCTTCAACTTTAACTGAAGAGGAGGCCATGCAATGATCTGGATTAGCTTAAAAGAGATTCTGTTGATCTGCAAAACAACCCTAACAATATGGATCTACGCAGGCTCAAGTCTGCACACTTCTTGAGCTCTTTTCATGCTCTAAGCTCTGATACCATGTTAGAATTAGGGAAAGAAGACTTAAAATAAACTTTCTTTCAATTTTTCTGTTAGTTAGATCAACAAGAGCATAAAAATCTAAATAAAACTCAGAACAAAAATGTAGTAAGACAATAGATCTGAAAACAAGTTTAGATTTAAGCTATAGATTTATTTCTGAATAAGCAAAATAACCAGATCTAAACTGTAGGTGAATTTCTGAGTTAGATTTGAACAGTAGATTTATTTCTGAATGAGCAAAACAACCAGATCTAAACAGTAGATGAATTTCTGAGTTAGCAAAACTAATAGATCTGAACAGTAGAGTTATTTCTGAGCAAATAAAACAATTGATCCATAGAAATACTTGTTAGCAATTAGATCTTAACCATAGAACTTATTCCTGAGTATGCTAATCAATAGATCAGAACATAAACAATAGATCTGAGTATAAGCAATGAAATAAACTGAAGTAACAACTTACCTCTTGAAGACTTACCTCTATGTAATGAAGACGAGCATGACACATATGAGAGATGATAGGCCACTGTTGTTATGCTCAGATAAGTCTAGGAGTCATGGATCTACCTCAAAGGGTTAGATCTCTATCAAGAGAATGTAGGATAGTCAAGCCACTAAGGAGAAACCTCACACAAAACAACAAAAACCCCACACTAAAAAATCTGGAAGCAAACCCTTGTCCAAGTCACACACAGTAAGAGATCTGCAAGAAAAAAGGGTGCTGGATGTTCTAGATCAGGACCAAAGGTGGACGGATGCCTATAATGAAGGTCTAGTAACCCAACAAGGGTGTCACGACCCTCAAGGTTCTAGTTCTGCTCAGGGAGGGGAAGACAACCTCAAGAAGGGTTCCGCTTGCTTTAGGAGAGGGCCGACTGTATTAGATTGGCAGCAGAGAAGAGAGCGACAACTTTAAACACTTGCAACAGTAATCAAATGAACCCTCAACACAACAACCCTTAGCACAATAAAGGATACCTGGCAGTAATAAAGAAAAGACCTTCAACACAACAGAAACAAATGGACCTGTCAACAACAATCAAATGAAGGTTGATTTGAACTGTCAAAGGAGGCCACAACACACATACATGATCTCAGAGCAATCCGCCACACACGGGAGAGAAGAGAATGAATGAGAGTAAAAGTGAAGGGGGAAGGGTTTATATTTATAATTTTAGGCTAGGGCTAGGCTTATAAAAATATAATTAAAAATAACATATTTAATTAATATAAATATTAATTTAATATGTAATAATTAAACATTAATTAATATTTTTCTTATTAAGCCCTGTTATCGCACGGTTTGTAGGAAAGGTTTGAAAGCTTGAGTTAGGGCTTGAAACCGACATAACAGGAGCTTCCCCACCCACTGTCACCTCGATGGGGGGCTCTTTCTATTTAGGAGGGCAAGTCCAAGGGAGACGTCCCTAAGGCAATCTGGGTAAATGAAAGGGTAAGGACAAAAGGACAAGTCAAGGATACCCCTTTTCACAGATTGCTGCCCAAGAAAAAGATAGTCTCGAAGATATAACCACTGCTGATGCACCTGTTTGCGAGAC
>WSFP011583157.1:0-10434 GCA_009831015.1 Picea engelmannii | reverse complement strand
TTGGCTTAGTATCTTCATTACATATATCACGCCAAAGTTCATTGTAAATGAGAGTACTTTCAATGAGACATTTCCATGTCTTGTATGATTTTGTGCCTTCAAGTTTATCGGAGTCAGAGAACAAATTAATTAACTTCAACATTGGAGCTTTGAATCTTCGCACCAAAAAAGAATCAAGCAAAGGATATCAAGATGAGCAACACACCAGATGCATCACACAAAAAAAAAATGATCTATCGGGGCTTGGCCTTGACCCTCATATAGTCGTTGAAACAAGAGAAAAATGACTGAGCTTGGCACTTGGCTCTGGTCAAATTTCAAGTAACTTTTAAAATTTTACACTTTACAAAACTCTTGCAGTTTTAATTTTACCCCCCTCAAAGTAAAAAGACTTTGAGTTACAAAAATTTTGTTACCCCCAAAAAACAATCACTTGATATGATTTTATCCTTTGATATACCTGCAAGTAAACCTTTGCCTACAAAGTCTTTTGATTGGTTGAAAGAAATAATGTTACTTCACTATTTCCTTTGAAAAGAGCAAGTAACAATAATAAGATAATTCACATGTGGAAATAAAACTATCAATAATCAAGACAAATTTGAAATGTTCTTAATTATCAATAAGTTCAAAAGAACAACTGATTATTCTTCAGGCATTGCTCAACACATCACGCATCGGATTCAAAATAACAAACAATTGTGCACTCCAGCCTTTAATCAACATACATGCACCATTTTCCTAAGAGCGTCAGTATTGTGCAGCCTCTGAGCGTTGACAAGTAGCACCTTTAGCGTTCCGGTCGATCCTATGTATTTTTTTTTTTGAAACCGTGTGCACCCTTTCAGTCTTCTGATATAATTTATAAATATAAAGACAAGTTGATCCCAAGCCATTGCTTGTGAAGGGACTTAGGATGAAATTTCTAAGATCTCTTGCGAACAGAGTGAAAACAAAAAAACACTATTACAGTGAATATTGGAGGCACGGTCGGTTATTCCCCAGCATGCTCAGGACTCGACTTAATCATCATTCAACTAAACTCTAACTTAACTCATTCAACTGAGCTAGCCTTGGTTGTGTTTAAAGGAACACTTATGAATCATGCAATTCCTTTCAGCGCCCACGGAGAATAGATTGCAAAACTGCAAAATTGTACATGACCACCTGTTGTTATCTATCTGTTTCCAATCAAAAGAATTAAACAATTTTATATATATCTATATGTTGCCAGAATAGATTGCTAGTAGAACTTTTAGATTGTCAAAATAGAGACTGATCCGCATACAATCGCATATCTATAAATTGCCAGAATAGAAACTGATCTGCATACAATCGCATCGGTCACAGAGATTGATGTGAAACCTGTTGGTGTGGCCGATGCCAAGGATGATTTTGGCCATTAATGGTGTGGCCGATGCCAAGGACGATTTTGGCCATTAATGGTGTGGCCCTGGAATGTGTAGCTTTGCAATGTCTCCAGAGTAGGTGAAACAATAATGAAGCATGGTTTGGATAAATATATGTCACGGCATGAGATATAGCCTGTGTCTCAAGGTCGTGCGTTCGAGCCTCTATCACCCCACCACAATCTTATTAATTTTCTAGGAATTACAGGAATTACATCAATGTTTATTAATTTTCCAGGAGTTACATACGCCCGCTCGAATTCACACTAAGGAGTTACATACACCCACTCGGATTCACACTAACATATTCAAAAAAAAATGTGTTGAGGTAACACTGAAATATATTGACTATCATATGGGAGTGGATTCGGGATTCTGTTTTGAGCATCCTGAAATGGCTCAGAAAGCATGGATTGAAATAACAATAGTGTCTTGGTTATTTTCAAAAGTTTTTTTCTGATATCTGGGCATAGTCTTTCTTGTAGAAACAGAAAAATGTAGAAATGACAGAAATTGAATAAGTGCAGAAACAAAAAATTTCCTTTTCCTTCTTTTTTTTAAATAAACTGACCAATATACTGATGAAGTGCGTTGGCCTGTAGAGCTGAAATCTCCTCTTCAAATTAGCTAAAATATCCTCTTCAAATCAGCTGAAATCTCCTCCTCGGTTCAGTAGCATTACTAGAGCTCTGATACCACAATAATGGCAGAAGTGTGCTCAGACACACACTTTTATTAAATAAGAAAATAAATTACATGTGACAAATTGCAAGAGTTTACACCCAAACAACTCAATACTCTTGCAATGAGCTATATATAAGCTAAACGTCATAACAAACTCTAGTTATGGATCACTTATTAAATAAACAAGTGTCCATTTACAATAAATTATATCTTAACTATAATCCTAATGTTGAACCTAAGATAGGACATCTTTCTAGAGTCATATCTTTTACAACAATATTTTATTTCTAAATGTCTCCATTTATTAATCAAATATTCTAGATTATTAATTTAATATTCTAAATTAATAATCATTTTATTCTAACTTTATAAACTATGATATTTGTATTTTGGATCATCTAACAGTATGCACTCCTTAGCCATAGGAGCTCGACTATCTCCAAAAACCATATCTACAAAACTGAGAGAATCATAACTATATAAGGCTTTGAAAGGAGACATACCAATGGACATGTGGTAAGTGATGTTGTAGCAATATTCCACTTGACCCATTCCCTTTGCTACCCTGATACATAATTATGGAGATATCCTTCTACCCATTTTTTTATTATTTCAATTTGGCCATCTATCTGTGGATGATAGCTAGTGTTAGGGGTCAACTTTGTGCCAACTAGCCGAAATAGTTCTTGCCAAAATGTGTTTATGAATCTGGTGTCCCTATCACTCACAATAGTCTTGGGCAACCGATGCAACCTGAAGATCTCCCTAAAAAATAAATCTGCCACATGTGATGTGCTTAACTCTATGGATAAGGAAAAAAAATGATCCAACTTAGTCAAGCGATCTACCACCACAAAAATGCTATCTTTACCCTGCACCTTAGGCAACTCTATTATGAAATCCATATATATACTCTCCCATTTGTCTTATGGAATGTGAAGAGGATGTAATAAACATGTTGGATGGGTGTTTTCTTCTTTATTTTGCTGACATGTGGGACTCTCCCTGATGTGGTGCATAAAATCCTCCTTGAGTCCCTTCCAAGAGAACCTTTCTCTAACCTGTCTGTAAGCCTTGAGAAATCCCTGATGCCCTACTAATGGTGAGTCATGGAATGCTTGAAATACTTTCTCCTTAAACTTGGATACATGAACCAAATAAATTATTCCCTTATAATATATGATCATGTCATCCATAATCTTGTACCTATCATCATGGACCTAACCATCCATACATTCGCATGCAAACTGATTTTTGGAATATTCCACCAAAAGATGTGATTTTCAATCAACTGATATCTATGACATGGAATACGTTGAGGGTCTTCTAAATAAGGAATTTTCCACCACATTTTTTTTTACCTTGACAAAATATATGTCAAAGTTATAAGCTTGATTCTTACTCACCCACTTTTGTTGCCACTCATTGAGATCCTTCTGTTCTAGGAAGCACTTAAGGTTGTTATGATCTGTTTTGACCACAAATTTTGCTCCCACCAAGTATTGCCTAAATTTGGCTAGAGCATGCATTATAGATAACATCTCCTTGTAAAAAATAGTATATAATAGCTCAGGCCCTCTTAGTTTTCAACTTTCATATGCAATAGGATGCATGTTCTGCATTAGTACAGCTCCAATTCATTCCCCTGATGCATCACACTCTAATATGAATGGTTGAGAAAAATTTGGTAAAGATAGAACTGGGAAAGTTCTCATTGCCTTCTTCATCTTGTCAAAGGTAAATTGTGCTTCATTACTCCACTTAAATGCATCCTTTTTGGTCAAATCAATCAATGGTGCACATAGCTATGAAATTTTTTTAACAAACCTCCTGTAATAGCTACAAATTCCAAGGAACCCCTTGAGCTCTGTAAGGGTCTTGGGTGTGGGCCAATCTAATATGGCTTGAATATTCTCTTGGTGAACTTGCACCTCCTGTGCTCCAATGATATGACCCAAGTATAGAACTTTAGTCATCCCAAACTCACATTTGGATTCTTTTGCATACAATGCTTGTTCTTCCATGATGCATAAGATCTCATCCACATGCTTGAGATGATCTTCACATGTCTTGATATATGTCAAAAAATCATCGAAGAAAACTAGAAGGAATTTCCTTATCTATTCGTTGAATATATGGTTCATGTAGGATTGAACGGTGGTTGGTGCATTGGTCAACCCAAAAGGCATGACCAGGAATTCATAATTTCCATAGTGGCATCTGAAAATTGTCTTGTGTATATCTTGTTCCCTCATCCGGATTTGATGGTATCCAGAGTGCAAATCAATCTTGGTTAAATACACTATGCCATGTCACTCATCCAATAGCTCATCTATCCTGGGAATGGGATGCCTGTTTTTGATGGTTTTCTTATTCAAATCCCTGTATTCAATACACATGCACATGGTACCATCCTTTTTCTTGACCAATACAACTGAAGATGCGAAAGGGATAGAACTTGGTCTAATATGCCCCATGTTCAATAAATCCTTGATATCTTTTTTTTTTCATCCTTTAACTTCTTGGGATGCCTATATGGTGTGGTGATGACTGGTTTGGCCCCTTCCTCCAATTCTATGATGTGCTTAAATCCCCTATCTAGTGGTTGTCCTGGGGGAATTTTCCCAAACACCTTCTCATGCTTATCAATTATCCCTTGTATGTCATGTGGATAAGATTGGTGCTTTCCTTGAGTGTTTTGGGTGACTACTAAACATTATGCTTCATAAGTGATGACGCACACTACCCCTCAACCCGCAGGTCGGAAGGTCCACGTCAACAGGATCTTTCTCCTTTTGTTGGCCCGAAGAACTCTAAAACGGCTCTTCTATTTTCCTTTCGAAAAATCTGCACCCATAGAAAATTATCGTGGGATCCCCTCTTTTCACTTAGGAGATCGAACTTCGCGATATCGCGAATCCTGTGGTCGAGCGCCTGCTCACTGTGACCCTGAATCCTGAACTTCTAAAATTCTGATATCACTCTGACTTGTCGGCTCTCATTTGTTTGCGAGTTGCGATAACCTACAGCTCTGCCTACAAACCCCGAAATCCCGAGGTGTCAGACTCTGAAACTCTTCTTGGCGTTGGCCCCACAACTAGCCTTCTCGTCGGTTCGGGACTTCGACTTACGAAACTTTGAAGTGGTCGACGCAGTTGACTTCTACGTCGATAGTGTGCCACCTGTCCACCCCGCTGGCTCCTGTGGTCCCACACAATCCTATCGATCCTTCATGGCTTCGTGCTTCATGATTTTGTGAACTTTGATACCAATTTTTCGACCCTTCCACTCACGAAATCCCGATAGGCAACTTCACGAGTGATCTAACGGCCCCTGGCTGACTCCCTCGAAGGCCCAAATCCTTCTGAGCTTTTCCATGACTCTGAGTCTTTTAGAAAAAACCTTGCACACACTCCTTGTGGCATACTTTCAAACACTTCCAAGTGTTGAAATCCTTCGACTCTACGCACACCTGCAGCAGCAGTCTCTCAATGCTTCACTCAGATTTGAAACTCTGAGACTTTACTCGGCCTGCGCACTCCTTGCACAGCTCCTGTGCCTGACTGCACTTCTGTGGAAATGAGAACAAAAGCTATCTATCCTGAGCTTTCATAGATAAACCTCTAAACACTTTGTCGATGCACTCCTTGCAGACAATTCAACTGCACTCCTTGCAGGAACTCTTGCTCAAATAGAGAAACAATTGAAACTCATTCCTTTTCCCTTTCCTCTCATATTTCAAACATTCAATAAGAAATCATCCATACATAGCATAAAATCAAATGTACAGTAGAAAGAGTGAAATAACCATGCGCACAGCATCTAGCATACATACACAGAGAACAAACACGATGCCATGAATTTGAATCAAAACTTTCTCTATTAATTCAAATTTTTGTACATGGGTGTTTTCACACAGCTCTTTGCTTCTCCTCTATGCTCTTCACACTCTTCATGCTTATGTTACAATACACAATGAGGGTGTCTATATCTCGTTTCCCTCTCTCAATCTAAAACTATCTAATCTAACATTCAATTCTATCTACCTGCATTTACTGCTATAAATGCCTTCTACCTACTAAGGACGAGAGCGGATCACTCAAGGCCCGTTTACATTATACAAGTGTGCTCCTTCTTAATTATCTAATTTAAGGTTGGCACATTTACTTCAAGACAATTTCAAAATTTGTGTTGGGCGCTTGTCCAGCTATCTTTGGACTCCGCGCTAGCTCGCTTGAGATGCTCCTACATCATACTTCCTCACTTGAAAATTTTCATGGGCTCATGTCCATGAGCTCCTGTACGGTGTGTCCATGCTTCTGGATCTGTGCTTCATTCTCCCAGCTAGCATCTTCAACTAGATGTTCCTTCCATTTGACCAAATATTCAAAGTATTGCTTTTGTCTGGTCTTCTTGCTTACTCTTTTATTCAGTATGCGCTCCATCTGTGGCCTTTCTGCAACTGGCATCTACTTTGCCCACTGGATCACTGGCTGCTCATTTCCTATCCTTGCTTCCTTAGCCTTATATGGGTACAAATCTGAGATATTGAATATTGGAGAAATTCTGATCCCATCGGGTAATTCAATCTCGTAAGCATTTGCCCCAAATTTCTTCAAGACCCTACACAGTCCAATTTTCTTCATCTTCAGCTTATTAGATGTTCCCCTCGAGAACCTTTCCTTTCTCAAATGTGCCAGAATCAAATCACCAACCTCAAACTGAAGTTCTCCTATGTTGATCTTCTTTGTGCTTATATTCTTGGCTCGAGTTCTGTAAACGCTCCTTCACCTAGCTGTGAAGTTCCTTCATCGCCTCTGTGAATTCTTCTGCACTAGCGCTTCTAGTTGCATTATGTTATGAATCCCTTAACTCAAAAATTCCTCTTGGTTGCATGCCATAGACAATCTGAAATGGACTCTGCCCTGTGCTTCTGTTAACTAAATCATTATAAGAAAACTCTGCCTGTGGTAATATGTTGTCCCACTGGCTGTGGTGTTCTGTCACCAGGCTCCTCAGCAAGTCTCCCAGACTTCTGTTCACCACTTATGTCTATCCATCCGTCTGAGGATGATAAGATGAACTAAATGACAAGTTAGTTCCCAGCTTCTTCCATAAGGTCCTCCAAAAGTGTCCTATGAACTTAGTGTCTTGATCCAAAACTATGCTCCTTGGCAAGTCGTGAAGTCGAATGACTTCTTTGAAAAACAGATTCGCAATGTGAGTTGCGTCACTAGTTTTCTGACATGTAATGAAGTGTGCCATCTTGGAAAATCTATCCACCACCACAAAGATTGAATCAAAACCTCTTTGTGTTCTTGGCAACCCCAATATGAAATCCATGTTGATTGAATCCCACAACCTCTTAGGTATGGGCAATGGTTGATAAAACCCTGCATTCTACTTCATTCCTTTCGAATGCTGGTAAATTTTGCATCTGTCCACGAATCTCTTGACGTCCACTCGCATTCCTGGCCAAAAATATGACTCATTCAACTTTGCAAACATCTTGTCGTGACCAAAGTGTCCTGCCAATCCTCCATTGTGTTTCTCCTTCAGCAAATTCTCCCTCATGGAGCATTTCGGAATACACATCTGATTACTTTTAAATAGTAATCCTTCCTGGATCATGTATTCTTCCCATTGAATTCTATCCCTGAGAATTGGATTCTCAGTTGCTTCGTATGCCTCCTTAAAATCTGGATCATCCTTGTACATGTCCCTGGGGTCATCAAAACCCAACGTTTTGACTTTGAACTCCTGCAATAACAAACACTTCCTGCTCAAAGCATCAACAACTTTGTTAGCAGTACTAGAAATATGTTTAATCACAAAAGTGAAATTCTGCACGTACTCAACCCATTTGACATGTCTCGGATTCAACTTTTCCTGTTGAGTCACAAACTACAATGCATGATTGTCACTGTACAAGACAAACTCCTTTGGGATCAAGTAATGTCTCCATTTTTTCAATGTTTGTATGATAGCATAGAACTCCTTGTCATAAGTGGAGTATTTCACTTTCGCTTCATTCAGATTTTCACTAAAGTATGCTATCGGCATGTCCTCTTGACTCAAGACTGCCCCTATTGCAAATCCACTTGCATCGCATTTCACTTGAAATGTCTTTTGGAAATCTGGCAACACCAAAACTGGTTGTTCCGTGATCTTCCTCTTCAACATATTAAAACTCTTTTCAGCTTCTTCTGTCCAGTGAAAAGATTTATGTCTCTTATTCACTGTATCCATCATCGGTGCACTAATTCCACTGAAATTCCAAATGAATTTTCGGTAGAAACTAGCCAATCCGTGAAAACTTCTCACCTCGAAGGTATTCTTCGGTGATGGCCAATTTTTTATTACTTCCACCTTATCTGGATCCATCCTCAACTCATCTACAGAAATAACAAACCCCAAGTAAATGAGATCTGTCTTCATGAATGAGGATTTCTTCATGTTTATCAACAGCTTCTCCTGCTGTAACCTCTGCATCACTGTAGCCAAATGTTTCAGATGCTCTGCCACTATTCTATTGAAAACTAGTATGTCATCCAGATACACGATAGCAAACTTCCCAATGAACTCCCTTAGGACTTCATTCATCAACCTCATGAAGGTACTTGGTGCATTTGTTAAGCCAAATGGCATAACAAGCCATTCATACAACCCTTCATTGGTTTTGAATGTTGTTTTCCACTCTTCACCTTCTCTCATGCGGATCTGATGAAAACCACTTTTCAAATCAATCTTTGAAAAATACTTTGCTCCATTCAAGCAATCCATCATATCATCCATCCTTGGCAATGGAAATATGTACCTGATGGTTATCTTGTTAATCACCCTTGAGTCAGTACACATCCTCCAGCCTCCGTCTTTCTTCGGACTAAGTACTGTCGGAACAGCACACGGACTCAATCTTTCTCTGACCAACCCTTTGTCCAACAACTCATGGACTTGTCTTTTGACCTCTTCATTATCTTGCGGCGTTAGTCTGTACATGGATTTATTTGGAAAACTGGCTCCTGGTATGAGATCAATATGATGACTCACACTTCTGATCGATGGCAATGAACGAGGTAGTTCATCCACTACTATGTCAGCGAACTCTTCCGATAGTTCCTGAACCTCTTCTGGTAAATCATCCACTCTTGTGCTGGTCAAAACAATCTTCAGTTTCCTAACCACGATGAACTGTGGATCCTCCTTCTTCTTAACCTCTGTAAGAAGTTCCTTCCTACTCATGAGAAGTACAATGTTTCTTACTTTCGGTTTCACCTCCTTATCCTTGATTAGAAGCAACATGTGAGTCCTCCCATTCTTCTCTAGGGTGTATGTGTTCATTCTCCCATCATGAATCACATTCCTGTCATATTGCCATGGTCTACCCAGCAATAGATGACAAACATCCATAGGAATTACATCACAAAGTATCTTATCATTATATCCTCCTATCTTAAATTCAACTAAACATTGTTTAGTGATAGTTACCTAATGTCCTTTTTGTAGCCACAAAACTCTGTATGGGCTTGGATGATCAATCGTCTCCAGCTCCAGATTTTCTACCATCTCCGTAGAAACGAGATTATCCATGCTACCACTGTCCACAATGACCTTGCATACCCTGTCCTTGGTCTTGCAAGCAGTCCGAAAAAGTCTGGTCCTTTGGACTAAACTCTCCACCTCCTTCTTTGGTGTCAAAAGAGATTTTCTCATCATCAGCGATCTTCCACCTTCAGCATCTTCTACCTCAACATCTCACCTCTGTGCTTTGGCGATGTGGGTTTCTCCTCCTTCTTTATTTTTGTCTGGACACTCATAAGACTTGTGCCCATTCTTTCCACATGTGAAGCATGTTATTACTCCACCTCTTCATCTTCCTCTACCTCTAGTACGAGGAAAAACATTATTATCAGCATAATCCCCTCTCTGTTCGGTATGTTTCCCTCGCTGTGAGATTCCACCTCTCTCATTTCGAGTCTGAGGTTTCTTCCAGTCCTCCTTGGGCTTCTGGTTTTTATCCTGGGCAACTGATTTGCCTCTGGGCTGACTTCTGCCTTGGCTTCTTTGACCCTGCTTTCGTCTCAGCTTCTCTTTAGCTTTTAGAGCCATCTGATAAGCATCTTCCACCGTTCGGATGGTTACCATGCTCATCTCATCTTGAATGTTGTATCTCATACCATTCATGTATCTAGAAACCTTTTCATCATTGCTTTCCTGATGACCTGCCCTGATGTTCAACTTATAGAATTCTTCAGTGTATTCTTTCACTGTCATCAACTTTTGTCTCATGTTCTGCATTCTCCTGAACAGAGTAATTTGATAATCCCTGGGGATGAATTTC
>WSFP011583156.1:0-10434 GCA_009831015.1 Picea engelmannii | reverse complement strand
CTCTTAGAACCATACCTCTTTAACTCCACTTTACCCAAGATTTGTTAGGCACTAGTCTTGGGATTTTCCATCATCTTTTTTGTTCTCCACCATTCACTTTTCCATCTATACTACAACCTTTGTTTTGTGAAGGCTTACTCTTCAAACATCACCTAGAGCCTCCACTCCATAGCCTTAAAAATCTTACTTAGCGATACCCCTTTGTGTTCAAGAAGAGCCAACCTAAAGAGTGAGGAAGAGCTACTGAGGTGACAGTGGGTAGGCTTCCTAAGCTACACAAAGCTAACACCTTGTGCTTAGGACTTTACACATTAGGGGTGCTATATTTTGTTGTAACAGATTGCATATAATAAGCATTAAATTGAAAATGGATACCAATAGATAACATGTACCTCTGATTCAACTTTTCCTAGCCGATCTTGATGAAAAGCAAGCTTGGACTCTGCTTCTGACAATGCATGAAGCCGCCTTAACAACTCACCACCTCCCCTGCATGACCAATAACAGTGCTTGTCAACATTCAACATGATAAAACGTACAGAAACACATTGGCTTGGCTATTATCCATATCCAATACTTGCTCTGAAAGTGTGAAGTTTCAAAAAATGAGAGAAAACTCAAAGGAGTCAATGTGTCAAAGAAAAAAATTGGCAAAGACTGAATTTTAATCATCTTTTCAAGTAAAAATCCTTGAGAAGCCCCATATTCAATCAAATAACCGATATTGGAAAACAAGCACGAAATTATTACCAAAAATTAGTAGAAATAAAATGACCCAAAAATGCTCTTACTTGCGACTTCCTCCTGTAAGAAGACCACTTGGCTGAAAAATGTCACCTTCAAGGGTTACACTAGGACATCTTATCTCTCTATGAAAAGCAACCTGTATTAAAGATATCAAAGATGAGTGGATCGTCAATTTCTTTAGCTCCTCACAAAACATCACAGTACACATGACAACATACTATTTCTATAAATAGCAGGAATTTGAAACAACGCACAGTTAGCACATTAACCAATTGCAAACCATAAACATTGAAGAAGGATTTCTTCAGAAGGTACATCAACGTATCTGATAGTTTAATCAGACTCCATTTCCTTTTTCCAGATGAATTAATGGACTTAAGTAACCATTTCTAACTGGTAAGGCCTCTCAAAGCAAGTATGTGTTGCATGAATCTATATACTTGCTTACTCTGATTTAGTTGTGTTCAAGCCAAAATATGGCAGAACACAATACTTTTAGTACTCTGCAATAGGCACAAAATTGCCAAGGGTTATAAAAGTGTGTTTGGGGATAGTTTAGCACATGAAGTCATTCTTCTCCCTAGTAGTTACATCTCATATTTCAATCAATTTTAATAACCCAAGAATTCTACTTAGAAATTCCTGTGCTGGTCAAATTGTACTATGTGAGTTTTTGTAATAGAATTTTTCCAACTATGAAAACTAAAACATGAGAAAGGATTACTGCAAACTGTTGAAATGTTATGATCTTCACTTGTGGTTGCTTGACATTCTGGCCAAGCACCCTTATTATTGTTTAATAGCCGACCTAGTCAATATTATTTTACATTATTCTAGGGGGCTAAGGCATTCATGTGGGTCCCTAAGCCCCTTATGAAGACAGCTCAATCTCTTAAAGTTGTGTATAAATACACTACTTATAAGTCTTTTCTATCATCTTGGATTCATTAATGATTGATTCAATTGCCAACGTTCACCATATCTCTTCTCTATAGTGCACCTCTCTTGAGTACTTGTATGTTTGTGTTATGCAGCAATCTATCTTGTTATGTGAGTTTTCTCTTTTAATCTCAATTACTCTTCTTGAGCACACGATGGTTATGGGTTCATCTCTGGCATAATCAGCATTTAGTGTTGTTATAAATCTTGAGTGTTCTATTGGTTCGATTAGGGTTTGCTAAAGTGTTCACTGTAGATCTATTATCTCCTTATAATCTCAACATGGTCTCAGAGTCGGTGTGCCTCTTCCTTTCCCATCCAAGGCTGTTATCAGGGCTGTTTCAGGGTTTTCAGCAACTCTTTATGGGAACGCAGCAGATTTCTAGGATTTTCAACCACCAGCACCCTCTTTTTTTATATTTTTTAGGTTCGTCCAGCAAATTGGAGGAATATTTTTTGCAGATTGGTGCTCTTCCAAGACAACACACCTTATCTTTCTCTCTTTTTCTGCCAAATTCACTTGTGTTTTTTGGAACGGCACTGGTGTTGTGGTTCTATCCTCTTTTTCAAAGTTATTTCTGAGGCTTTTGCTAGTGGCACTATCATTGCAGAACCAGGATTCAGAGTTCTTTTACAGGAGATCCGGGAGGCCATTGGCAAGATGATAATAATGAATCCAAGATAATATTTTAAGTGAATTATGAATTAACTTCTTAATACTTTAGTAGCCTAGGAGATACATAGCTGGATAGGAAAGAAAACAGTTCACAAAACATTGCAGCCTTCAATAGATGAACCTTTTAACATTGATGTGTCCAAATATTGAACAATTGCCAGGTACATGATGCCCTACGTAAAAAGGGCACATCAAGAGGGGCTCGGAATCAAACATTTCCTTTTTTAATAAGTTATTATTAATGGTCGAATTATCATATGAAGGATTCTCAGGGTTAGTAGTACATAATTATGAAGTTAATACCATCTTTAAAGAAGCTTTGCAGATTCCACAGACTATTCATTCAGAAACTATTATAAATTAGAGAAATTTGAACACCAACCTATTCAGATCACACTAACATTAGGAAAGCATTGAACAATCTAGAGTTACCTCTTTTGCAGATTCCATACTGCTACAAACAAAGGTACTACCAAATACAAAAGCCATAGCTGCCTGCAAAATTCAAAACATGTAAAAGGTCAGAGAGAACTAAAACATGACCATAGAATTTTATCTGTTTTTGGTTCATGTTTTTCTCCCATATATATATATATATATATATATATATATAGGAGAAAAACATGAACCAAAAACAGATAAAATTCAGATATGAATTAAAAAGGGTTATTAGAAATTTATACATATATATAATATCCAAACGAGACTTCCCATTAATATTAGTCCAGACTGTCTATATAACTGGACTACTGCTGATAATGCTGAATAAGTTCTGCAATTAACATTATAATTAATGATGCAATAATGTTATAATTAATGTCGCAATTACTACATTAATGCTGTAAATCCAATGCATTTAAAGTTAACTGCTACAATCAGTGTATTTGTTATGAGAAGATAAGATAAGATGAGATAATTTTATTAATGTCCAACAAATGACCACAAAAGTAGGTAAATGGGACTGAAAATTACATGTATGAGTACAATGTGGGAGTGCAAACACAGCTCCTAGATAATGCTGAGAATAACATTAAGAAAGAAACCTAAAGTAGTGTAACCTAAAAAATGTATAAAACAGTGACAAAAAGTACAGTGAACCAAGATATAAGTGAGTATGTCTGACTCAAAAGTCTGTCAAGAGAGAGAAAGAGAGAGGTCTGACGATGAGGATGTCAAGGTCTCCCGGGTTTGATGGCCGAGGGCAAGGGAGGCGAACTGGGCACTGGCTCACTATCGGAGTCCTCGAGAACTATTGAGGGGGTTCGACTATATGATCCTGGGGGGGTATACTCCTAGCATCCGAGGTCAAAAGAAATAAACTTTGGATAGATCTTCGGCAGCTCATTTGAATCTAAGAAGTAGTCTAATAGGCAGGAGGCGCCCTGTTCTGGATCCGTCTAGAGCTAATCCCTCTATCTCTTTGAAGATTCATGGACTAATGTACGATTCGACACCTTCAAACCGGTCTCGATGATAACGATCTAACTCCCCGAGGGGGAGGCTGAGGAGAGACACGAGGTCTCACCAATCTACTGTCTGGTACATTTTGGGGCTCTGCTCACTACTTGTTGCTCTGATCTAATGGATGAAAGTATGATGTGATCGTCCAAGTTTTCCAAAGGCAAGGTATAGCATGCAGGAACTAAGATCTATGGTTGAAAATCTCCTTGATGAAGAGGGCTAGGCATATCTAGTCCTGGTACCGAAAGAAGGTAGAGAGTGAGCCCCCTGAATCCCGATAGAGGTAATGGTAGTGTCCTCTGATATCATAGTATATGGGGCACCTAAAGATGAGATGCATCTCTGTCTCCGRCTCTTGTAAGTGGCACATCTAGCAAATCTTATCTGACCGTGATATATGGTGGTCCGTCTCAATTCAAAGTCGATGAGATCCAACCCAGAGTTGTCCCAAAGGAATCCTAAGTGAGTGCATCCAATGCTTGTGTGTATAGGGGGGCAGACGACGATGCCATATCGCAACTCCAAAAAATGCTCTAAATAGAAGGACATCTTCGAGCCCATGCTCGTCAAGGTGACATCCAAGTGACCTGAGTGTACAGCATGTAGATGTCCTCTCTGATAGCCTGATTCAGTGCTTGTCTACTCGGCAAGAGACGGCACAATGCATCAAGGGAGAAACTGAATGGAGTGAGGTGCTCTGGGAGATAGTAATCGATTGGAGAAACCAAGACACCTCTGAGAACCAACCACGTGTATGACCTGAGGGGGGATCTAAAGCAAGAGCCTTCAAGGAGCAAAGAGCGAGATAGGGGTATCACTCCCTCCCAATGGTAGAGTCTTTAAAGGATCTGACTCTATGAAGGAAAGAGACCAAGCAGAAGATGAGCTCGAGGCGGAATGGGTGGACATCGAACTCTGCCTGAATAATGGGCTATGTAACCGTCCACTCATAGTGGATGATGCACCTAAGAAGTAGGGTTGGGACTCTCTCCAACCTAGCCCAATCTATTTGTAACAAGCTCGACCCCCAGATCTCAAAGCCATAGAGAACTGTGGATCTGTTAATCCCCTCCATCGGGTAGAGTTTGGACAAAATGTCCTGAAACTGACCTAGGAAGCACTATCTCTTGATTAGGGCAAGGAACCATACCCTTTACTAAGTCAAGGCTGGAGGGCCTTCCACGTACTGAAACAAGGTCCCATGAACTATACACCCAGATAAGTGTAAGTTGTGGTGATCTCAATCTCTGCCCCCAGTAGAATAGATGTAAGTCTATAATAGAGCTCTTCGATGCATTGAAGATCAGAACCTTGGTTTTACCCAAGTTGATCGTCAACTGTCAAAGGTCACAAAAGTTGGCCAGTGCGTTGTAAATAAATGGTAGAAAATAAGGCAACATTTTGCATTTATTTAGACAAGTCTATGTGCACAATCTTATGAGATTGTCTAATAAGAAATATGTGGGGGCTAACTCTAATCAATGCAAATCATCATGCTATAAACATTGTACTATGGCTTGCATGTACATTGTATAGAGTACACCCTACATTTAAGAATAGTAGCATCTGCATTAAAAGAAGAGTACAGCCTACAACTAATGAGAGGTACAAATTTGCACGGGTTCCCATTTCCTTTCGAAAGAATTACCAATAGCATGATTCCTTGTTGTCATCCATTGCACTATAAGTAGACCCATTGAATAGTAACACTATGTTCTCCAACTGCAATTAGTAAGAAGGATGTGCCAAAACTTCTACTATTGTGAAATCACAAAAGCCAATAGATTCCATGCTAGGATTTTTGTTTCTTTCAAGATGTTAGCCCAAACATTGATATTCGATCTCTAGAATCAAAAGAAAAGCATGGTATATGTTTTACTCAATATTTCTATATTCTTGAGTACACTACTTGCCTAAAAAGTGGAGAATGGTGTCTGTTTAATTTAATGTTTCTATATTCTTGCTAGTGTTCTTACTCTCCACAGCCTGTTATCCCCCACTTTCAAGGATAACTAGGAGATCATGACTCGAGGCCCACAGGTCTTAGACATGGAGTACCGAGAGCAGGATTGACTTCAGCATGGCCCTGGAGGGCCCACCTTTTCTCTCTTCCAACATCTTTATCCTATCAGTAGCAGCAACAGCCTCCACCACCATCGGCTTGGTCCTATGTCAGAGAGGGTTCTTGCTTCATGAGGTAATTAGTTCAGGTATTATGGTATGTGTCACTTCGATCATCAAAACCGTTGAATGTATGCATCTGATTCCTTTTATTTCTAACAATTGCTTGGACCTTACACTTGCCCACTTAACCATGTTTTGGGGATTGCCAGGATGTCCTAGTAAGCCTGTGTCTGTTGGTTTTGGTTAGCCACTAAAGGTTGTCTCTGAAAAGCCATCGTCCGCTCCCTTCACAGTTTCACTTTTCCATCTTGTTTCCCGCTCACCTGTCCCATTCCACTTGTCCGGGCACTGGGTTGACCTTTTTCTAGGGTTGCACCTTATCTAGTGGGAAGAAGGGGCTAAAGGCCCAGAAGGTAAAAGCAAGCTGGTGAAAGATAAAAACCTAAGAATAAAACTTCAAGATGCTTCGCCCAGGGATCCCCGAGAAAGCAATATAGGGCTTTTCAACAAGAAACAAGAGGGACCCTAAAAAAATAATAAAACAAGACCCTAACCAGAGGATAGGGGGTCTCATCACGAGCCAGCCTATTAGGTCCATGGGTACCTAGCAGTATGACATTGCCATCAGCTGGTTACCACGCCAAGGCAGTGACCTTTGGTTGCATGGCCAAGGGAAAGGGGGTCTCATCACGAGCCATCCTTCTCATTTCTGTGAAAGTACTTGTGGGTAACATTGTCACCACTGGTCACCATGCCAAGGCAGTGTCCCCTGATTATCTCTTGAGTGAAAAAAAAAGAAAGAAAAAGCAATAAAAAATGAAATAACAAAAGGAATAAAAGGCATGAATGGGCTTGGAAAGAATTGAATAAATGACAGGTACAGGTCGCCTTCTACAAAGGCACCCACAGATAACATCTTGCATCCTTGGCCTTCATTGCACCCACTTGCTTGGACATCCCTTGACCACTTCATCCACTTACATGGCTTGGAAGAGGTCTCTTCCAGGAACTTCCCTTATTCAATGGACACTAGCCCAATAGGATGCCTTGCTCTTTTCCCAGACTTGTATAGTAGGTTTGTGTAACGTCTTTGAGCTATTGATTGATCTATTAGGGGTTTTATGCATATGTTTATTAATATTGATGATGAAATGTGATTGACATTACTATGATCCCTGTGACTGATGAACCCATGGAGGGCGTAGCTTTTGATGTGCAGGACCATGCCCGACGGACAGATACCATCTTGGACCGGTACACATGGAGAGATGATCAGTTCGGACCTCCATGGGGCTGAAGAGCCCATCAGGTGGATGATGAGACCCCATCAGGGGGAGATACAGGATAGAGATGGATCCGGTGCAAAGAGAAGAAGAGGACGTTCCACCAAGGGCACCCCGGCAAATCTTGACCTAGGGGGGATGACCCTTCCTCAGTGGAACGTTGGCCTTGGGAGGCCTAGGACGTCACCACCTTGACCATGACGTCACCCAGCATCATGGACGGTTTGGGAGGCAGACTAGGCCGCAGTGGCACGTGTGGCAAGTTGGAGAAGCCCAAGGAGGGCTAACGTTTTGCTCCAGGACGCCCCATCTGCCCAAAAAGGGGCTAACGTCTCCCTTGGAGAGGCTTTTACTCTCTTTTCAGCTTGATTTAGGATTTAATTTGACAATTTAATGAAAAACAGTATAATTTTGGTATTTTGGCCTTGTCGGCCTTTTACATGACCTAAAAAGTAAAATCAGGTCATGATATTGTATAAATGGAGGATTTTCTCCTTCATTTTTTCATCATCACTCGTTCACTCCATAAGGAGGTCTGAAACTTGCGCCCTCTCTTAGGTATTTGGCTGATCTAGTGAGGCACACTTGTTGAAGGAAGACATTTTTGGCATTTTATGGTGTTTCTCTTGAAGGAAGGTGTTACAACTAGGGTTTGCATGGTTATTTCTTGGTGAATTGTAAGTATTTTTCTGCAAAACTTCTCGAATGAATGGTTGTAGTTTAATTTCTTGCATGTATTTATGATTTTGTTGAATCAAAACCCTAGGTGACAAGCACACAAGTAGGTCCTTGTCTCATGTCCCCTGATAGAGAAATGTTTAGCCATTGTTGAGGAAAGAAAGAGCCTAGTCGTAGCTACACTCCTATTTCCTCTTCCCCTTTGCTAGTCGTATTCTTTTGAACTCAAGAAATAGGAGACGTCCCAGGCCTAGGTTATCTACACTTAGGGTTGTTTTCTTCTAGGGTTTGATGATAGAGCCTTGTTGTAGCAACACTCTCCCTCATTAGACTCTCTTGTCTTGATTTTATCCTTTATGCTAATCATTTTTGCCATCTAAGGCAGGAGGAGAGAGCACGAGGCCTTGCCATAGCAACACCGGAGTGAGCCTCTCTCCCCTAGGGTTTTGATTCTGAGGCCCTGCCATAGCAGCACTTCAGAACTCTTCCCTCTAGTCCTTAGCCGTCCTCCTTCAACCCTTGCGTCCTCCACTAAATTGACTCCATTTTACCCGAAAGGCACTGATCTAAAGTCCTCCAGCATTGAAGTGAATTTGATCACAACACTCTCAAAACCTTGAATTAAAACCCTAATTTCACTAACCCTAACCTAGACTAACCTACTAACCCTAAGTGTTGACGTCATCCTTGGCTATTATATCATTGATGCAGTAACGTTTTACTGTATGAGCAATTGAATGGTGGTTTGAAGTATTTATTGAATGAATTGTTAATTGGTTACATTGAATGCCACATTGTCCAATATTTATTGGTGAAGTGTTATAATTTTTATTCGCTATTTATAAACATTGACTTCGTCAATATTCATTGCTATAATTGCTTATATATTATTCAGATAATCATCTATTTGCATGAAGTACTAACCCATTGAAATATAGCTTGCATATATCAATTTGTTGTTGCTTTGTTCCAGGCAGGTGTTCTTCATTGGGGATTTACTTCATTATCGGTTGTTTAGCCGGGATTATCTGTTTGGTGGTGACTTGTGAGGGGGGAAATCTTATCCTTGTCCTTTTAGCCTTTTGCCTCTTCAAAACCCCAGGTCACCAAGGACGTCTCCCCTAGGCCCAACCTCCCTAAAGAGAAAGAACCTTCCCATCGTGGAGACTGTTGTCACTCAGCACTGAAATGGGCTGCAGCAAATCAATCCCGAGGCAACCTCGAACCACTTTGGATTAGAAGCTGCCCTCTTCCAACCCGAGAGGGATCTCTCGAAAAATGTCACGAAATGAATTGAAGTAAGCGTGAATTGCTGGGCAGATTTATGGGTAAATGATGGTCTTAGATTTTTGGAGTTTGGGTGTTAAACTAGGGAAAGGTCCATTGGGCATGGAGTCAAATGAAAACCGAGAAAATGAGACAATAGCAGAGATCGAATAGCTTGCGAAAAGTGAGGCAAATTAAGTCTATCTTTCAGCGCTTTGATAAATCATGATGCGGTAGGGGAAAGAAAAAGGAAAGGCCGACGTAGCAAAGGATACATGCAGAGTTCTAAAAATGCAGATTGGTCTTACACAGCTGATAGCTGGTGCAGAGGAAAGGCAATAAACATTTGCAGAAAACCCAAACCCTTTCGTTACAGTAGTGGTCGTACTAAAGTGTAACGAAGCCCATCAGTTAGAGGAAAACGAAATGTAACGCCGTCGCAATGTATTAAGGAAGACATAAAGAGATGGTAAAAACAATTTCAGCTGCGAGTAAGGAAACACATAAACGAAATCCAAACAGTTTTAACACAGCAAAAAGAGAAGAGAAACATGCTAAAAGAGATTGACCGTGATGAATCTCACAGTTGCAAGCAACAGATATTCTTTATTATTCCAATCTGGTTTACAAGAAACTCAGTCATTACAATGAAAACTCCTTGACAGAAGTTTTTCTCCCAGTCCTGCACTCATGCGCCCCCCTCTCTGTTAACTACATCCTCCTCATACTTTTAAAAGAAAGATCTGAAATTCTTTTCGTTCCAGGGAATGTGAAATGATCTGTCTTCTTGGGCTCTGCGGTTGCCTGACGCTTGGTTGAACCGTTATCTATCATTTGATTGGTGGACAGGAATTGTTGCATGTAATCCAAGCGTTTGATTTAGCTTCAACGTCGGGTATCATCCAGTGTACAGTTACATTCATTTCATTTTGCAGGAGAGTCCAATCGTTCGACCTTCATGACAGCTGGTGGTAAAGGTCCGTCCGAGAGGTACCACCTGTACAAAACGCCCCAACTGAAGTAGACGGTGTTTTACACGATTAAACCCGCTGATTCTAGAGCATGGGGTCTGGAGGATTATTGTGGCCTGTCCCTGGGCGATGGCCGGATGATGATGGACGGAACGCCATCACTACAACGTCCTTCCTCATTCTCGCATTATCATTCTTGAACTTATTGGGATGCTTTGAAAAGATTTGAGTTCCACCCGCCAGCGTTTCGGCCTCCTTAGTTCCGTGGGAGTAGTTTGAGTGTGAAAGG
>WSFP011583155.1:0-10434 GCA_009831015.1 Picea engelmannii | reverse complement strand
TCATTCGCAAGTCATGTGCCATTAATCTGTCAGCGTACCTTTTTCTCCACTCACCCGTCACTCGTCACATCTCATCTTCTTATAGCCCAATCCCTATCTTCCACATAATCCTCACGCAACCCGTCACCAATATGCTACCCTCCACCTCATCCTTGAGATATCCGTTGGCCAATCAATGCAGCCAAACCTATCTGTTAAGCCTGCTGACTTGTCCCTCGCGCCCCAACGGATACCCGTTCGCCCAGATAATCTCTTTTTTCACCTTTTCTTCACCATTCATGATCCAGACGCCATTGAAATCATTGTCCTCTTTGCCCTTTCACCTTCAACCGCCATTAACCTTTGGACATCACAGTCAACGTCATTATTTTTCAAATTTTTGTAGGTATTAGTTGAAGGAATGCCGCCAAAGTCCAAACATCCAAAGATCGACGAAAATCCATTTCTACCGCCCCCCGTCGATCTTGATCAGATCCCTCTAGCCGACAAAGATTACTTGATTTTAGTGCCTAAATGCAAATTCAGTTTTTCCAAATTGCGCTCATGGTTCAAAGACACTTTCCTAGACCAGAGTGATTAGATTGGACTCTGGGAGTCCAATCTTCGACTGTATCTTTTTCCCCAAATTCATCATTTCCCCGAGTTCGCCCTCAAGTACCATGTGTACTATCTTCCCAATCAGAGAGCTATCGTCTCATCATCTGGAGAGACCCTGTTGACCATTACAGCTGAAACCATTGACCAGATGATGCAAATTCCCAGATCAGAATCCCTTTCCCCTCTCACCATTGAAATCTTAACCGAAATGTACCATAAATTATCTTTTCCCCAAAGAGCGCAAATTTTTTACTTTTCCTCCCTGAGAGTGCCCAATTCCCCAGGAAAATCGCCCTTATCAATCCTCCATGTTCTCAACAAAAGCTAATAAAGTCATTTCATCCCTGTGTTGTTTACTCAGGTATTATTCAGATGAATGGGTGGATGAAACCATCTTGGGTTTCTTGTCTATTTTCTCCACCGAAGAGGAGGCCACCATCCAGTTTAATTTCAATTAGTTTCTGGCCGATAATATTCACGAGCAACTTTTCAAGTTTCCTACAAAAGGCATGTTCCGATATTCTTCCATATTAGCTTACATGTTCCTTTTATTTCAAGCAGAGAAGTTCTCATTTTCCATCCAGAAACTGGACTAGGATGGCCATCCACAAGCGGTCACCTCCTGGACATCTTTACCAAGAAATAACTCATCATAGTTTAGTTTTAAACAGTTCATTGATCAATTTTACCACCCAGTGGTAAGCATGTTGAGTGGATGAAAGGAACCTAGGATTAATTAAGCGATTCACATGATTCCTATGTGTTAACTATTGGTGATGTTTATTCCTCGTCGTTGAATGGTTTATCTTCCTTCATTATCATTTTTTTTTCTATATCTGATCATTTAAAAGAAGTTAAAGTTGCAGAATTTATCTTCGTATACTCTGTTTCTGGCTTTGAAATATATAAATGTTTGTCTTATGATATTGTGATAAATAAATTCTTGAATGCTTCTTTATTATAGTTGATTTTCTCATCTATTTATGCTATCCATCACTTTAAATTCTCAAGGATCCAACATTGGCATTATCCTGCCATGTGAAGAAACCTTATAAAATATGTTCTCATATCTCAAACATTAACACAGACCCCATAGCCCAATGGATGTGTCATCAATATTTTAGCCATTTTATAAAACAAAACAACACGGTCCTATTTATTTAACTAGCCTAATATCTGAAACCTGAAACAAATCTAAATCTTACAGAGAGATCCTTCTCTGAAACTGGAAGGGCTAGATCCCAGTTTCGATGTGGTTGGATAAAGTTAACTCTGATAAATTTATTCTACCCCCAAACAACCTCAAGGAATTTACAGAACGTTAACAGGGCCCACATGAATTTTGGTGTTTCACCTTCTAGGGTTAGGTTTTTGGATGTCTAGGGTTTTGAAATTCATGAGTAATATAAAAAAGGCCCATGCAGCCTCATTGTAATCCATTCTACTCAAAAGGATGTGTGTAGTAGCCACATATCTTCTCAGAGGTAGCTACCACCATTCGAGCAAGTGTTTCAGTTCTGCAGTTTTACAGTTTCTGTCTTTTTCATTATTCAATAGAATATATTGTTCACTGGATATCTATGTTATTCTTCATATCTCTGTGTTTATTGTATTCAGTCTGTTAATTAGTTCGTTTCGATCCTAAATCCATATCAGTGGTAACAAAGCGGTCTGCTCTTCATTTATTTTTCTTTGTGCATGTCCCCGACAAGATATGGATACAAGAAGTTGGGACTCGAACCAATCAAGCCATTACAATATTAGTCGCGCCAAGCCCAACAACAACCCATGGGGGATGAAAAGAAATATTATGGAGCAGGAGATCCTATTAAAATGTTGCTTAAGGAAGCCCTCGCGTGAAAAAGGAACAAAATGATGGACAACTTCGCACAGATCCTTCGATGACTGCCCAGAGGAGAATCATCTTCATCAAGAGGCCATGCAACCCCCTTCAAGGTACACGTAAATTTTGATATTCCATTATTTGAAGGACTAATAGATGCGGATGTTGTAGATAAATGGTTGAATCTGCGCGAATGGTATTTTTCGGTCCACAATTTTTCCGATAGGGAAAAGATCACTTTTGCGCTCCTCAAGTTCGTTCCCCATGTTAAATACTTGTGGGATACTTACTCTGAACAAAGGGCCATGGAGGAATCAACAATGTTTGTGGTGGCCCCTACATGAGATTCCTTCCGAGACACCAGTAAACATCAGTGCTACCCTGTTGGAAGCTACGAGGACTAGTACACCAGATGGACCACCCTACGTCAAGAAAGGTACCAGACAGTACCAAATTTCACCAATATTTTCCATACCCTACGCACCAAATTGGGTATCAAATATTATGAGCGTCATCTGGTGCTCAAATACCGCAACTATTTGCATAGATACATTCAAACAAAAATAGAGTTTCTGGACATCGTCTCATTAGGCATGACTTATAGATACGCTATCAAGATCGAGCAGAATTTAAGCAGATGTTGGCCCTCGACCAAGTTTTGTGGAAATGTTGGTCGTGTTTGACCATTTGTGGGAATTCGATAGGTTGGTCGAAGACGACGTGCCCAGGTGAAGCGGAGATCGCAGGATCTCGCCCATTTTGTGGGATTTTTGGGTTTTAGGGTTTATGTAACGGGTATGGGATGTTGGCCCATGGGTTTACCCATGCTTAGGCCTTTTTTAATGTATAAATAAGTAGATAGGAGATGTAAGAAGTTGCCTATGGCTTTGTGCAAGTAAGTAGTTACGAGTACTTGTAATTGGCTTAGTGCATAACCAGCTAGATTTGTGCAAGAAGATGTGTTAAGGCTTTCAGAGCTAAGCGCAAATGATTGTAAGAGGCTTTGTGCTATCTAGGAGTTGGCTTTGTGCCTTGACCTAATTCGAGGAAGGAGGATCTGGTGAGGTGAACACAGATCTTCGGTCCTTTGCGGAGTGGCTCTATGGATTTGTGCACAGGAGCAGAGGAATGTAAGAAATATTGAAGATCAATAAAGAAGAAGAAGAAGTTGGTGGACGTAGCCCCACACTGAGGTGAACCACGTATATCCCATGTTGTTGTGCTTGATGCAATGTTGTTCATGATGATTATGTATCTATTTGTTTAGTTCATTGTTCTTGATGTGTGATAGGTAGATCCATTGATGCTTAGTGCTTTATATATGAATAAATGCTAGATCTTCTATGATGCTATGAGCTAAATGATTAGATGTGCTTAATCTTGATTACTATTGTGTTGATCTGTAGTAAGGGTTAATCTGTGATGTGAATAAGAATCATGACTTAATTCATATTGTTGGCTAAGTGCTCTGTTAAAGTGTTGTAATTACATATCTGTGTCCCAGCTAGGTTGCAGACACTTGAGTCCTGCAACCCCCTGCCTCTACCTCGGGTGAGACTTCATCTACTTCGTAGGTGTTGTCGAAAGAGCCCATTAGTTAGAGTTTTTTTGGTGTGTTGTTGAAGCATTGAACCCTGGGTTTTCCCCTATGCCAACAAATGGTTCCGTTGTCGGGACCTGAAATTGTGATTGCTAGGAATTGAAGAAAAGAGAAAGATTTGTGCGTAGATCTGTCGCTGTAGTGCACAGTATTCTACTTGACTTGCGAAGCTTTGTGCTAGGAAAAAGAAGTCTGATCTGAAGAAAAGAGGTAATATCTTAAAGCTTTGTGCTCTAATAAAGGAAAGATAGGTGGAAATTTTTTCTTCGAAAGTATGAATATAGGTATGTTTGATAGACTCTATCCTAGTCTAAAAACTAGGGCACAACTAGAAGAAAGAAGATTTGATCTGAGTAGATTTGATAGAAATAGTGAAAGAGATGTTATTCCTATGCATAGAAAGAATTTTGGTACTAACAAGTGGGTGCAGGAACCTAGAAAGAATTTTTTCAGATTGCAGGTCCATCACTGTGATCGCAGTGCACAGTACAAGAAAGGTTGGGGATCGTTTAAGAGAAAGAGAGGATTGACATTGTGTTATAACTGCAGAAGGCCGATACATCTTGCTAAGGAATGCCCTGGTATAGGTCCTATTTGTCTTTGTTGTAAATTTCTTGACCATGAGGTTTTGGATTTCCCTAGAATGATTGATAAAATTGAAAAAATGAACCTAAGTAAAGAAAACTATGAAGAAGGTCAAGAAACTAAGGATATGTTAGAGAACCAGAAAGAATCAGAGACTATGTTATTACAGCTGAAAGAAACACTGAATGATCACAGAGACATCAATTTACCAGAGATCCTAAAAGAGAAGCAATGCATAGAAACAAGAATAGGATACTTCGACATAGATTGTGTTTTGGATGAGGAAACACAGGTGAATATCATGCCAGAAAGCGCTTGGGAATTTCTGGGAAAGCCTGTTATGGTTTCTTCATTGGGAGGGATAGGATTGTTTAAAGGAAAGATGATAACCCTATGTGGATGAGTTACTAATATACCTATTATTTCTCATGGAACATCGACTAAAGAATAATTTGAGGTCATTAATTTTGTTGGGAACAATGCCCATTTTGCACTCTTGTTAGGAAAGAACTGGGTCGAGAAAGATCGGATCAGAAGGAAAGCAAAGGAAGCAGCTACAGAACAAAAAAAGAAAGAATTAAGGGACTTCATAGCCAAGAAAATAGAGCGACTAATACACGAACAAGAGGACAAGTCAATGCAACTAAGGGCTAGAGACTTAACTTTCGATGTTGAAAGAACGCAAGAAGGCTTACAAAACCTGTCCATGTAGGAGAGAAGAGCATCCACCTCGTAAATAGTAAGAGAAGAAGTGTTACCTTTGAACCCTTTGAAAGACCCTCATCAGTGCGAAGTTACTATGCTAAGAGAAGATAAAAACAATAATGGAAGAGGAACCCAGTGACTCAAATCACAGGGAAGAAGGAAAGAAAGCTCAACAAGAAGAAAACAAAGTTAGAAAGAGTGTAGGAAGTCCCAGAGGAGACTTCACAGAAGGCAGGCTTGCATAACTTGAACCTCGTCGTAATAGCATAACAACGCAGAATGGAACTTCGCCACGATGAAGCTATATGACTGTTGCAGGCGTCCCAACTGTTAGAATGACGCTTGAGAATGACTAGAAACACAATTATTTCCAGAAAGATCGTCATTGGAATAAGGCACCACAACGGACCGATTTGTATTTATTGAGGCATTTCGACCCGTTGAAGGAATTCGTTACAACGATGCTTATTTAATCCGTTGAATGTCGCACCGGGACCACTTTTGCAAACTAAGATATTCAAGCTAAAAGAGAAGTGATTGCATATCGCATTGTGTTGTCTAAGACCTCACCACCGATTCGATTAATTTGAGTGTCCATTTGCCTACCCGAATTATTTGATTACGAGCGTGCATGTCGGGCGACCTTAGTGCAGTAGAGAAATTTGTAGAGGAAATTATGATATACCTCATGGCTGATAAAGTCATGTCTGCAGGTATATAGGCATCGTCAACGGGTGTATTGCAAGCATCCCCCTCGACTACATGACAGTCTAACCAAACCGCGATAGAGAAAAGAAGCAAGCACCGCGACGATCTGGTGAACGCGAAGCAGATCCCGTCGGTCTTGCCTGACTACATCCTGCCTCTGGCTGGCGCAGTTAGTTGTGACAGTGTATCACGTGACTTTGAGTACACAATGATTACCGCATACCTCCCGAAGGGGATACGCGCAGTAGGACCGTAGTTGAGACTAATCCCAGATCTCAAGATCAGTTATTTCAGCCTTGGAGGCTAAAAGAACTATGCGATGATCTCATTGCATAGATACCTGACGAAGATGATTGGAAGAAGCCCAAGATAGTTCCCCAGCCATGGATTAAATAGATCGTGTGGTCAACGATCTTAAACGTGATGAAGATCCCCCACTTCAACAGACATCAAGAGGTTAACACGTGCATTAAAATCTTCTTGTCGTGCTACCATGGAGGTTATCTCTGGTTAGATAAGTGCGTGACTGTGGATCTGACGTTGATCCACCTGATCACTGGATTGAACATGCAAGGACCATACCCTCACCAGTTCTACCCAGTAAAGGCTATAGATTGCTCTCTGGTGCAGCGGATCAAGGAGACCTATGGTGATGTGGAGAAGGGGAAGCACAGATACAAGGTAGCCTCCATCCAGGATGGCACAGTGCGCCTAGATTGTCAGCTGATAGCGGGCAAGCTGATCAGAAAGAATCATCCTATGCAAGTCACAAGGTTCGTAGTTGACCTCGCCGGGAAGTGTGTCGAAGGAATGCAGATGAACTAGGCAAGCTACCTCATCAATGAGTTGGAGAAGGACTTCCACGAAGCGCAGGACCAAGGATACAAGTTTCAATTCAATTGGTTTTTTATTCTCATTTCATTTGTCACTTGGGAGATGCCAGAGGGAGCGACCTTCTCGTAATTCGAGCCATCAGAGTCATTGTCCGCGAGGTTCTCCACCTTGTGGTATACAAGTGATATGGCGAAGCAATGGAAATCAAATGCGGTGTTCCACACTTACTACCTACATCTCAAGCACGTCATTGAATCATTCCCCTGAATGACCCTGAACACCTTGCACACGTACAGGCCGCTAGCGAAGTTCCACGTAGACTGCCACTTCATCTACATCACTGCGCTCAGGGATGAAAGTAAAGAGGAGATGCAGTCTTACTACAAATTGACTGACGAAGACAGGGAGGAGATAACCAAGGAATGGCCAGTCGAGTTCCTTGTACCGGTCAGATATGCAGAACTCTTCGACCCTGACCTCATCAGAAGTCATGTGGTCACTCGGGTTGAGTATGATGGAATGAGCAACACAAAGAAAAAGAAGAAAAAGGAAGAAGTGTAGGACATAGACAGCGTGTCGGAGGAAACTGCGCCTGACTCACTTGGAGGAGGAGGAAGCGATGAAGTAAACCAAGAGGAGGAAGGGGAAGAATACAAGCAAGAAAAGAGTGAAGTGACACTGCCAAAGGATCCCCTTACAGAGGCCGAGACATCAAAGAAAAGGAAGGTTTCCCCGAAGAAACCTTCAGCGCGGAAGAATTCCCAAGCCGATAAGCCTCAGTCACAGAATGTGCTCACTGTGGACGACATTGAGCTCATCATCACAACCGTCGAGGATGCTTTAGAAGACATCCTGCAGAGAAATGGAGAAAAACAGGAGTCGATGTATGATAGAATATAGAAGGAGCTCAAAGCAAAAGTAGCAGAGTTAGAACTTCAAGCAGTTCCGAGCACTTTGCAAGAAGTGTGGGATCAGAGGGAAGAGATTGCCAGGAGTGCAGTAGAAAGAATCAGGGCGTTGGCCTCAAAATATAAGCAATTAAGTAATTGAAGTGTGTAGACCTATGAGCACCTTCCAGAAGACCTGGAGTTGAGGACATTAGAGGCACAACTCCAGGAGGCGAAGCAACAGGCGTCAACTGTGCAAGCGGAGATGAAGCTTCTTACTGCAGTGGAGAACCTCTTCCTCTATGTCTGGATGGACTGGTACTTGGTGAGTCAGATTGGGCAGTACCAATGATTGCTCTTGAATTTATGTTGGGTCATTCTCATTCTATACTTCCTTTAGAGCTTGAAACTTGTTGGTTACTTCTAATTGTCGTGTTTTTTTCTTAGAGTTATGTGTTTTATTTTGATTTCCACTAGGGTTTGAACTTTTCTTATTAGGAGGTGGTTAATCACTGGATTTGGATGCAACGTCTCCTTTGGCTCCATTTTCTCTTTCATTATTATTTTTTTGCCTTGCAGGTTGTCATCCTTCATTGGTTTCTTTAGGAGTTGCAGGGTTTCCTTGTGGGAGCTTAGGGAAATCACAAGAAAAGTGGTCATAATCATGGCAGGCCTTGGACTTGAAAGGGAGCTGATCATAATCCACCTTATGTATATGAGACCAATCATCGAGGGATAGCTTAATGGCTTCGGGAAGTCCCTTTTCAAGGTCCACTTCAACACAGATTCTAGGACAGTCGTACATAGGGGGTTTTGGATTTACACTATCAATATATTTCCCTAGAGTGTTAGCTATGCCTTTTAGCACATCATCTCCCCAACAATGAAGTGGGAGACGAGGAAGCTTTACCTAGACAAGAACTTTCATGGGAATATCTACTTCAGGGTCAAAATTCGGGGTCCACCTATCTAGATACATATCTCGGCCCCATGAAGTGTGGTCCATTACGAAAAATTAAATCTCTATATTCCTTAAATTCAAAGAAGAAAGTGTAAAAACCCTTACCACGGAAGACGTGCTTGAGTCTACCTTTTATCAGAGGGATCCAGTTCCTAGTGAGTCAAGATTCCATTTGGTGAGGAGAAGGCCATAGTCCAGTGAACTGTCCGATGAGTCCTTTCATAGCACAAGTGAGGGCCTTCCATAGAGTTGAAACTCACGAGATCTGGATCTCAGGGATTAGATCTATTTTTTTAACAAATCACGTATGAGTGGGGTGAGTAGATTGTTTTCCTAGAGACGATACCAGATTCTTGAAAGCTTTCACGTCCATGTGGAAGTTGGGGAGATCCAGGCCACCCCAGACATGACTACCTACTTGCGAGAAAGCACTTAGAGGCCTACAACTAGGGTTCGGGCACAACCGCAAAGAGAAGTTAAAAAAAATAAAAAATAAATAAATAAAAATTCTGACATGTTATCCAATAATATTTTCAACAAAATTTAAGCATAATGAAGTGATCTCAATTTTTTATATATGCATAACCAAAATTTAAACATCATATAGTAATAACAAATTATACATATATGTTTTAAAAACAAACATTAAATTATTAATAAGAAAAAAATTAAAATAGTAATTAATTTCACAAGCATTGAATTTTTATAATATAATAAAATTTAAAGAGAATTCAATAAAAAATTTAAAGTAGTAATTAATTTCACGAGCATTGATTTTTTTTATAATATAATAAAATTTAAAGAGAATTCAATAAGATTAAAGAACTTTTTTTTTTAAATTTATATCAATTTTTTTTTTCAATTAAATTAAAAATCAGAGTGTGTATGTTTTCACAGTTCTCACAACCATCATCCACCATCACAATTAATTAAAATACATTGTAATTAGTAACAACAAATTCCATAAAAAATTATGGTTTCCACTAAAATTATAGAAGAATCATTATGAAGTCAGCATATCACTTGCAAGAATTGAATTCAGGTGGGGAGAACAATAATCTTTCCTCCCAACCAACTAAACACAATTGATGTATATATATATATATATATATATATATATATATATATATATATATATATATATATATATATATATAAACATCATTGATCAAAGATATTGATTAAAATCAAAGGCTTTGATCATTTGAGAGCAAAGTTGGAGCCTCCGGAAATGTGAAATCGTTTGGCTCCCAAATGATCAAAACCATTGATAAATCAATCGTTTTTGGAGTCCAAACACTTCATATAATTAATATATAATCATTGGTTGTGTTTGTTCCAAAATTTGTATATATATGTCCATTGGTTTTAGCTCAGGTTTGGTAGAATCTATGCAATGAGAATGGCTTATAACAAGTCGGGTGATTTGAACCTTGGGCACATCAATGGCGGAATGTGGATGCTATCTAGAGGTACTGGACCTCTTGTACATGGTTCTCTTAAGGCTATTAGGATCAACAAACTTGGGACTACTCTGTAGCTGGCCCTTAGCCTGATCTCAGTGGAGACAACATTACCCTTCATACTTAGTTGAGCGTTTAATTATCGTTTCCACTGTCACTTCCCTTCTTTTTTATAGTTTTCTCTTGTTTCAACTATGGGTCCTTTGCTCCTCGTCTTTCCCGACGGTTTATTTGGGATTACAAAGTAGTTG
>WSFP011583151.1:0-10434 GCA_009831015.1 Picea engelmannii | reverse complement strand
AAGCTACCACAGTCAATGATGTGGCAAGGAGTGTGCCGTAGATTTATGCAGCCTTGGATAATAACCAAGCTGACCACCAAGCTTCAATGGTGGAAATAGAAGGTATGATTTTCAACCATCTGGTGTCTGTTTTGATTGACCCTAGTTCAAATTTGAGTTATATAACCCCTAGAGCTGTTGATAAGTGTAAACTACATCTGCAGAAGAAAACTAAGCCATGGTTGGTACAGTTAGCCACTGGTACCAAAATAAAGGTAGCAGAGGTCATACCAGCCTGCCAATTAATGTTGGGTGAATTCCCCACCTAAGCAACCCTTAATGTATTACCCCTGGGGTCATACGATCTGTTGATTGGTATGGACTGGCTGGCCACCCATAAAGCCAAACTGGACTATTACCATAAAACCTTAGAATGTGTGAGCAAAGAAAGAAAAAGGATAACCCTCCAAGGGATCCAAAAACCGGTATCGGTGAGACAAATATCAGCCCTGCAAATGAGAAAGTATTGCCGAAAGGGATGTCCCCTATATGCAATACAGGTGTCAAAAACCATCGAAGGCGCTAAACCAAGCCCTGATGATCACCCTATCTTGAGAGAATATAGAGATGTGTTTCCGGAAGAGGTATCGGTTCTTCCACCGAGAAGAGATATTGACTTCTCGATAGAGCTTGCACCAGGAGCGGTGTCGGTGTCTAGGACACCCTATCGAATGAGCACACCTGAGTTAGTGGAACTCAAATTGCAATTGAAAGAAATGATGGATAAGGGTTATACTCGACCCAGTGTGTCCCCATGGGGAGCACCAGTCCTGTTTGTGAAAAAGAAGGATGGCACCCTTAGACTGTGTATAGATTATAGACAACTCAATAAAGTAACCATAAAGAACAAGTAACCCTTGACCAGGATCGATGATCTATTCGATCAGTTGGGAGGTGCGTCTATTTTCTCAAAGATAGACTTGAGTTTGGGGTACCATCAAGTCTGAATCAAGGGTGAAGACATCCATAAAACCTCTTTCCGTACACGGTATGGTCACTATGAGTTTGTGGTAGTGCCATTTGGGTTAACCAATGCCCCTACCACTTTCATGTGCTTAATGAACAATGTACTCAGTAAATTTATAAATAAATTTGTACTAGTTTTCATTGATGACATATTAATCTACTCTAAGAATAGAAAATAACATGAAGAGCATCTTAGACTTGTGCTGCAAGTGCTAAGAGAGCATCAGCTCTATGCTAGATTCAACAAATGTGACTTCTTTCAGAAACAAATACGTTTCTTGGGACATGTTCTGTTCGAGGAAGGGGTAGCAGTAGATCCTGACAAGATTAGGTCTATCATCAAATGGCCTACCCCAAAGGATGTCTCAGACATCAGATCCTTTATGGGTTTGGTGGGATATTATAGGATATTTATAAAAGGATTCTACAAGATTGGTTGTCCAATCACTGCCCTCCAGAAGAAGGGGACAAAATTTATGTGGACATAGCAATGTGAAGAAATATTTCAAACCTTGAAACATCTGCTAACCCATGCACCCGTGTTGAAAATCGCTGACCCAAAAGCTGACTTCCTTGTGTGCACAGATGCCTGTAAGGAAGGGCTCAGAGGAGTCCTTATGCAGGAAGGAAAGGTGATCTGCTATGAATCCCGAAAATTGAATGAACATGCAGGAAACTATGTGACTCATGATCTAGAACTGGTTGCCATAGTGCATGCCTTAAAAATGTGGAGGCATTACCTCTTGGGAAGAAAATTTGTACTTATGATGGATCACTGTGGATTTCAATATTTGTTTGACCAACCAAAGCTCAATGCTAGACAAGCTAGATGGATGGCCCTCCTTAGCGAATTTGATTTTGAATTAAAACACATCAAAGGGAAGGAAAATAGGGTGGCCAATGCCCTCAATAGAAGCATGAATACAATTCACCTGGCAGTGGTGAGTACCTACGAGGCAGATGTCAAGAACAGATTCAAAAAGGCACAAGAAATAGATCCCTTCATTCGAAATGTGACCCTGTACCTATAGCAAGAACCCTCTGGAGAAAAATATGAAGGTTAACAGATGACCGAAGGAGGTCTTCTCACTTACAGAGATAGACTGTACATTCTAAATCGTGATGACTTGAAGAGGTTCATCATGGATGAACTACACAAAAGACCCTACACTGGTCACCCAGGATACCAGAAAATGATCACTGCCACCCGAAAACAATTTTATTGGCCTGGATTGAAGAAAGACATAGCCAAATACTTGGCCCAATGCATAGAGTGCCAACAGGTTAAAGCAAAACATCGACACCCAGCAGGACTATTACACCCTTTACCCATCCTAGAATGAAAATGGGAAACCATCTCCATGGATTTTATCACTGGATTACCAACTTCAACCAAACAGAATGATGCCATTATGGCGGTGGTGGATAAACTGAGCAAGTCTTCTCATTTCATCCCCGTCAAATCAACCTGCAAGGCGATAGATATCGCCCAAATATTCATGAAAGAGATATTATGATTGCACGGTATGCCGAGAGAGATAATATCTGACAGAGACACAAAATTTTCTTCCAATTTTTGGAAATCACTGATGGCAAGATTAGAGACTAAATTGTTGTTTAGCACCGCCTATCACCCTCAAACCGACAGACAGACAGAAAGAGTAAATCAAATATTAGAAGATATGTTAAGGATGCATGTAATGCATCGACCTAGGAAATGGGAAGACTACCTGACATTGGTAGAATTCGCCTACAACAACAGCTACCAAGCATCCTTAAAGATGAGTCCCTTCGATGTCCTCTATGGTAGGTCCTGTAATACTCCAATCAGCTGGAGTAATCCTGTAAATAGGATTTCTTTTGGACCCGACATGCTGAGAGAAATGGAACAACAAGTGACTCAGATACAACAAAACCTGAAGGTCGCGCAGATTCGACATAAAAGTTATGTCGATCAAAAAAGAACTCCAAGAGAGTTCAAATTGGGAGACCATGTATATCTCAGAATTAAGCCCAGAAGGAGTTCCCTGAAAATGGGAGCTTGTGCCAAGTTGGCACCCCAGTATTGTGGACCCTTTGAGGTTCTAGATTGTAGCCTATCGACTAGCACTTCCTCCCACAGTAAAAACACATAATGTTATCCATGTTTCATTATTGAAGAAATATGTACATGATGCTAATCATATAATTGACTGGTCTGTGATCCAAGTGGAACCGGAGGGAGGATTTATACCAGAACCCCAATGCATATTAGACAGAAAGGAAACCCCGCTCTGGAACATAACCATTGCATAGGTCAAGGTGCAGTGGAAACATTTTGGTCCCGATGAGGCTACATGGGAAATGGAGGATGCCATGGGACAGGCATATCCGATTTTGTTTACTTTTGCACATACCAATCATGTTAGTAGATAAGAACATCGAGGACGATGTTCCTTTTAAGGGGGAGGGAATTGCAACACCCTATTTCCCCCAGCTTGTAAATACAACTGGACTGGCCAAGAACTGTGGCAAACTCATAAATATGAATATGTGATGTAAATGGACCTTGAGGAAAAGGTCAATGAATGTGAATAACATCTTGAATTTATTGCAGGACTGTTGAGAGGGGAAGTGTAGAAAAAGGGACCACGATGGCGGTGGAAGGCACCTGAAAAGGTGGCGTTAACTTCCACCGATAATTAATACCGTATTTGGACTCCACTGGCCCGAAGAACCAAAAGAGGCTCACTGGCCCTGAATTTAATGTTTCGCAGGCTGGTAAGCGGATGGATTAATGAGGGATGGGATGGTGAACCGCCCATCCGTAGAGCCATTAGGCCTGACCAGAAGCGAGGGTAATCGTGCCACATGCAACCTCACAAGAGGGTAAGGCGTGGGGTAGAGGTGATTAGGGGTAGATGCGAGGGGAGAACTATGGAATCACACAGAGTGAGTGATAGCAGAGAGGAAGGATTGCAACCTTCGCTCCTGGTCACTGGAAAATGGAGACACAGTCTCACAACATCATGGTCTCAGCTTGGGGGTGGCTAGTGATAAATACGCTGGGAGTCGCTAAGCCTACGGTTGGGTGGAAACGAGCACCCCACTCAGCAATTGCACTCATTTCTGGTGTTATTTCTGATAAGTGTTTTTCATCTTACACCTTGAAATTCATATGCTGACATATATGCTCATAGTCTATGTAGTTTTATAAATGGTCTAAGTATAAGACTTCCTGTGTAGTGTTTTGATTCTGAAATGGTGGTTGCTTTCTTATAATGGAAGGGCCACGTATGGCTCATGTCTATAAATAGATTTATATGTATATGCACACATTGAATCAATTCAGAATTCAAGTCGTTTCTTGGGAAACCTATATGCTTATCCATCTCAAGTGATACACTGGATAAATCTCCCCATAGAGACACCCTTTTGAGAAGCTTAGAAGAGGTAGCACTTTGTGTGCAAGGACTTTGCAGAGGCGCAAAAGTTGCAGAATCCCTTGAGGATTCAAAGAATAAGTATTGATCAACGGATGAGATCCTGTCGGGAGATCTGCGGTCATTCACGACCATTAAATCGAAGGAATAAATGAGGGTGTAAAATGCCTTCACCCTTTTTCCTCTATCTTCGCGAGTAGCGAAGAAATCGGGATCGTAGATTCCCCAAGGTCCATGAAATAATCTAGACTGTGGATTCGTGTCTAGGAAGCTTAGGAACGATGCAATGGAGAGACAGGTCTGAGCCGTTAGATCTTGGTCTAAACAACCGATAGCCATTGGATCTGTCAAGAATTACACGAGGTTTAAACCTCATGCGAAGAGTAGCAAAGTGAGAGTACTGAGAAGGAGATTGTATCAGGATATCGACATTCGGGAGCTCGGGGATCCAGAGGATGAGAGTCAGAGTACTCGACCTCCGAAATCGCGACAAGGTGAAATAGATCCGAGTCACCCGCCTGCAGGAGGACACGGGTCGCAAGACCCTCCCTATCGAGGATTTAGAAATCGAGAGTCAGAAGAGGAAGTCTCTTGACCTCGCGAATGGCGAAGTCGCGAGAGGATCCTGGACCATAGATCCTAGGGACCCATTGGAGCCCTATAAGTCGTCGATCTAATCCCTTACTTAGGGGGAAGAGTGAACTCTACTACATCCCAAAAATCCCGAAGACATCGGGACCGTCCATGTTGGAGGACAGGTGGCAGAGATCTGTCCATTTCGCGTATGGGGGATTCGTAAGTTTAAAGGTAGAAGACCCGACTCTCGGAGTCACGAAGTCCCAAGTCACGAGATCGCGATATGATCCGGGCTGTTGATCCAAGAGGAAGGGCAGCCATGGGATCTAGCATCTTGATACATCACGTGTCGGGGTTCATGAGTTTGAAGGTTGAAAGGAGTCATTTATGACTTCCTGAGTAGCGAAGTACTGAGAGCCGAGCACGAGAGAACACATGGAAAAACTTTAAGGTGGGGCCCGCATGATTGACGGGTGGACACGCATCGCCTAGAGAAGGAAGTCAATGCTCCATTTACTTCTCGTGTCTCGGTGATTCGCGGGAGAAGGGCATGAGAAGTCAACCCTTGGTCTTATGAAGTCGCGAGTAGCGAGAACGCGAGAGGGAAAATTAAATATCGTTGCTCGAGGTTTCGTGAAGGGAAGGTGCCAAGATTTGATGCTACAACTCGTGAAGGGGCGAGTTGCGAGTAGTGCGAAGGGAAGGTCAACCTTCGCTGACTTTCAAGTCTTGGAGGATCGCATAAGGGAGGAACGAGAGTTCAACTGTTGAACTCATGAAGCGGTGAATAGAGAGAGGAGCTAGAGTTTAGCCTAGTCGGTTGTCATGCACAGAGGACACTGATAGAAGGAAGCTATACCCATTTCGTGATCTCAGGTATCGGTGATTTGTGAAAAAAAATTGAGGGTCTTTGACTCACGACTTGCGAGGTCGCGAGTTGTGAAAGGTGCCTTCATTTAGGCGTGTATGTGGTCCTATCGGACTAGGGACTAAAGAAAGGGAGCTAGTGATTTTTCGTTAAGCGGTGGATAGATCTGGACGGCTAAAAAAAGGAATCTGCGCGCATAGATCTACGACCAGGGTTTCATTTCGAAGCCCCCTCGCCATTCTACCTTCAAGATTGAACTCAATTGTATCGCTAAGTCGTGAAACACGAAAAGGCACCTAGTTTGTTTGGCCTGTGGTCCTAACCCATGATCACAGGGAGGTGAACAGGGAAGAACTAGCCTACACTAGACCCCCGTAGGACTTCGGGGATTCTGTCCCTTGAGGAAAAAAAAATGAAAATTTTATTATGTGGTAGTGGGTATGTGACAATTTTCCATTAATACAATTTCTTTCTTTTCTTTAAAATAAAAAATATTGTATTACCTTTCCTTAGCAAAAAACACACGTGTCTGACCGTACATTATAGCACAACAAATGTTCTTCCATCGCAGTGGAAACCAAAATGTGTGGACAAGAAAATTGTTCATTGTTCCAAAACCTTAAGAAAAAGAGACAATTGTTGATATATAGACATGGGGACTTGCCACATGTTCTTCCACAAGAATGGAAACTAGAACAGGCGATGGACTGAGTGCCTTGACCACCTATCGAACCAGAACCATAGTCTGTGGTGTGCAAAAATTGAAAAAAATTAACAATTAATCCAGGAAAAAAACATGTGAAAGCACTAGACATGGGGCGAAACCGAGTGTTCATCTTGGCGAAGGCTCGCTTGATAGAGAGTCATATAGGATGTCCAAATGCTTGCAGAAGATTCTCTTGTGTTGTTGCGTCTCTTCCATATCTTTGTGCATCTCGAATATCAAGACCAGGTGGTCTTCCGTAAGCCTGCAAGAGCTGGGAGCTGGGTGAGCTTGTTCATCAACTTCATCATCATGAGCATGTTCATCATCAAGGTCTTCATTCATGGTAGCAGCAACAAAGTCATTTGCATCAGTGCAACCCATGGCAGGGTATTCTTCCATAGTGGCAACCGAATTCTGTCCTGAGTGTTCCTCCAGAAGAAGGACTTCTTCTTCCACAATGCAACCTGTCTCGGCTAGCTCCTGCAAAGGGGTGTTGGTGCAAGTGGAGAGCTAGTGCTTCAAGGTGGTTGAAGGTAGGAAAGGAATAATTTCCTCCCATTTGGGCATAATTTCTTCTTCCACCAGGAAACCTCCATGGAGACCCTCTGTTCTTGAAGGATGGGGCCCCGATTGAACCTCTTCAAACCAATTCTGACAAGAAGAACCCGGGTGGTCTAAGATGCTATCTGGTATGAGAGATAAAGAGGATGGTCTCGAGCATTTTTATCTACCAAACCGACTATAATAGGTTGGCCCTCATCAGGTCTTACCTCTCTCGTGAGGCATGGCTGAGAAGAGCACAAAGAAAACATAATTAGCAGTGGTGCGAACAGAATGATACTGTGAACAATGACAAAATTCCCGATATAGAACCCCCCATAGGGAGAAAAGACTAGGATAATGGAGGATTTGATGGATATAGTAGCCATTAGTGCATGAGTAATGGAAATAACCAGTTTCGTACTGATTCTGAGGAGCCAAGCCTGGGTCTCCATTAAGGCCCAACGCACTAGAACTTGGCGCTCATGTAGACTAACCATCGCGACTGGATAGGGGAGGAGGGTGGAAGCGAGGGGATTTAACTACCCTATCCAGTTGCGATGGTTAGTTTATAGATTTCACTACCCTCGTATTCACCCCATCCAATGATGTGTGTACTCCATGTGTCACCCCATCTGGGGAGAGGCAATCCTGTAGAGCCAGTTCTTGGCACTGCTGTAGTAGTGTTGAATCCTAATGGTCTAGGGTATTAATGATGAGGATCTTTGTCTAAGTATTGACACCCTCATTATCTAGTCAATGTGATACTTTGTTGGCCTCCTGTTTAATGTGTGAGGGAATGATAGTGATGGGAGGAAGTAGTGAGGCTTGTAGAAGAGAGAGGGGACCTATGAAGCACCAACTGGGTGTGATTTTTTCTGGGTCTGATCCTTGGATAAATTTTATGGCCAGAGAGATGATGATTTTAGAATCTCCTTCTACTATCAGGGGCTGCAAATTAAGTCTTAGAACTAGTTGGAAGAGTTTGATGAGGCCCCAAAGTTTGACTAATTTGTTCATATCGTGTCCCAGAAAGCCAACTTTGAGGCACTTTATTTGCTTTTTGTTGTCTTTGATAACCACTCTGAAGCCTGCTGGTCCAAGATTACCCTTGGATGTTCCATCGAAGTTCAACTTCCAAAAACAAGAGGGGGGGAAACTCCATGAGGTAGAGCATCATGCTGGAGGGGCGGGGGGATTGGAGAGAAGGAGAGGTGTCTTTGGGGATATTCTCTTCCAGGCAGTGAAAATGTTGGATTCTGGAGGGGCATTGGGGATATCCTCTTGAGTCCAAGTCTGAATTTGAATTGTTTCCCAAATTCTTGTTGTAGTCTTATCCCATATATCTGAGAGGCGAGAGGCACCTGCAGCCCTACACCATCGGTTGGCTTCCCCAAGGAATAGATCTTTGTGTCAACTAACAGTTTCGTCTTCCCTATGATATCAAGCCTTTCAAAGATGAGGTATTGTGTGATGTTTATACCCTTGAAGTCTGGACAAGAATATTTTTGGAAGCGTCATGCTATGTATGATTCTAGACCCTACAGTGTTATTATTACTTTGGGTAGACAATTGTACAAGATACCAGAGGTAGCGCCACCTACCATTATTTATTTAATCTATGATAAGAAATGTAGTAAGGTCATTTCATAGAATGAGAAGTTCATTTTCTTTGTGATCCATGCTCACAGTAAGAAGAAGGCCGCCAGCACATCTGTGGCCTCTACAAAGAGCCTCTCTTTGGAGTAGAAGAAAGTGGATGGGATCATGGAAGAGTACAAAGACATCTTCTCCTCACCCATCGGGGTACCAACGCACTGCCAAGTCAAGCATCCAATTGATTTAACCCATGGTGCACCTCTTCCTAATCGACCAGTATATTGTCATTCACTTATGGAAAATGATGAAATCAAGCATCAAATCCAAGATCTTCTTCAAAAGGGGCACATTATACCCAACTCCTCCCCTTGTGGAAACCTGATTGTATTAGAGTATAAGAAGGACGGGACCTAGTGACTCTGCATTGATTACAAATCATTAAACACAATCACAAACATGAACCGGTACACAATTCCCAGGATTGATGACCTTCTTGACCAACTCAAGGGGGAAAATTTATTCAACAAGATTGACCTACAGTATGGATACCACCAAGTTCCCATTGAACCAACTGATGTATGGAAGACAATATGGAAGAAAACTTTCAAATCAAAAGAAGGTTTCTGAGAATGGCTAGTCATGCCCTTTGGCTTAACAAATGCACCAACCACTTTCATGAGGTTGACGGATGATGTATTGAGACCCTTCACCAACTCTTTTGTGGTGGTATATTTGGATTCCATCCTCATCTTTAGCAGAACTTGGGAGGAGCACATGCGGCATAGTCAACAGGTTTTGAGCACTCTGGGGCAACACAAGCTATATTCCAACTTGGAAAAATGCTCCTTTTGCATGAACATGGTCCAATACTTGGGATACATTATTGATGAGAATGGGGTACATGTTTATCCAACTAAGATCCAAGTTATCTGTGACTGGTGAGCCCTGACCACAATAACTGAGATTTGGAGATTCTTGGGATTGGCCAACTTCTACTGACTATTCGTGTTGGGATTCTCCCATATTGCATGGGCCCTCAGCCAAGTGACCAAGGGTATTGGAATGGAAAATTTCATGTGGGGGAAGGAACAACAATAAGCATTTGATGATCTGAAGCATCGATAGTGATCATCTCCCATACTCTCCTTACCCGATATGAAACAATTGTTCGATATTGAGATTGATGCATCTGACTATGTTGTAGGCACAGTTCTCACTCAACACGGTCATCTATTGACATACCATAGTGAGACCCTCTCAGATACTTCCAGGAAATACCCTACCTATGACAAGGAAATGTATTCCATTGCATAAGCATATCGTCAATGGAAACATTACATTATGGGAAAGGAGATGATCATCCACATTGATCACAAGCCTCTGTCATTCATACACACACAGGGGAAGTTGCAAAATGAATTCCATCAGAAGTGGTCCACTTAACTACAATAGTTCCATCTCAACATCAGGTATAAGACAGGGAGCAAAAATCATGTCGATGACTGCCTCAGTTGGCCTCCCGTGGCTGCACTAACCACTGTACTCCATTCTCATGGACATGAGGCATCTGAGTGGCCCCAAATTTATCAGCAAGATCCATACTTCGCCACCACCTATCATCTCCTCAATACAGGTGCAAATGTCATTAATTTTCACATTCATGACAGACTATTATTCCATCTTGGTCATCTTTGTGTTCCTTCAAGCGAGCGTGCAAA
>ML917531.1:0-10585 GCA_009831015.1 Picea engelmannii | reverse complement strand
AAGTTTATTTTATTATTATTATTTCCTAAAATATCAATATGATATAATTAGATAGGACTATCTAAAAAGGGTCAAACTTGCACATAATTGCACATAATTAGATAGGATTATCTAAAAATTGTCAAACTTGCACATAATTTGGACCAATAAAAATAATAAATAAAAGTAATAAAATAACACTTTTCATGTGAAGGACCAAGACATTTTTTCAAAGTTTTTTTTTTTTTCCAACAGGAAAATTTCTCTATTATATAAATTATATAATATATGTTCTAGACACGAGGTTACAATCTCAGTTACAGAGTAGATTTTATAACTCTCCTCTTTTGTAGTCTTTCAACTAGTAAAGTGAGAGAGTTATAAAAAAGAAGAAGCGATAAGGTGAAAATCTATGAGTGAAATAACTACATAGTGACTGAAAATCAGGATTGTCGAGTGGATATTTTTCAAAAGAGTAATAGATTCCTAAGATCAATATGAAAATCCAACTTTCATTACAAGAAAGTCTGTTGAGGAGGGAGGAAGATCAACTGATCTTAGCACAAGGATAGAGATAGAGGGGGGCACTCATGGCCATCTATCCAAAGATGGTAAGATATGATTCTCGCTTATGCTTGGAGTGCTTCCTTTGAGAGATGATCAACAGTTTTATTGTGCTCTCGGTATATGTGATTGTAGCTGATTTTTTTAAAATTTTGTTGTAGTAGTCTAAGTATGACCTTCCATGTCAAGAGGGAGATTGTTTGGAGTTCTCCCCTGCCGCTCAACCGCTCAATGACAATTATGGAATCCCCAAGTACCTGAAGGGTTTTGAAGTACAGTTTGGAAGCTAAGTATAGTGTGGCCCAAGCACCCAAAATTTTTGCCCTGGTATTGGTGCCCGAGCCACAATTGAAAGTCCATTTGTAGAAGGTGTTATGAGTGATTTTAATTAGTCCTTCAGCTCCACTCTGTGACCCATTTGAGAGTGTTTCTCCATCAAACCAGGTTGTAGTGATGTCATCAAATTCAAGTATCTTCAATGTGAGTTGTGGTCTTGGCTTGGAGGCGTGAGAATCGTTCCAAGAATTGAAGATGCCAAGTGCTTTATAGGCTGCAACACTTGTAGATGGAGTCCCATTGTTAAAAATGGTGTTGTTCCTTTCAAGCCTAATCATCCAGCAGATTATGGCAGGGAGATGCATAATTTTGTGCTCTTTTTGTGCCCAAGATCCAAAGCATTATGAGAGGTTAATCCCATCCCAGGTGGAGGTGAGATTTAGCATTAGTTTTATTTTGAGCCAAACCTGTCTAGTGTAGATGCACTTGACAAAAATATGATCTGTTGTTTCCGAGTCTGATCGGCAAAGATGACAAAGACTAGGACCAATCCAACCTTTTTTAATGAGGACGTCCCATGTATTTAGTTTGGATTTTTTTTTTACCTTGGGCAGAATGCGCCAGTTCCAGATGCGTTTTCTCCAGGCTCGTATAATGGAGTGCCATTGTGTATTAGTTATGATAGCATATACATTTTGTGCAGAGAGGATGCATGAATGATCGCCCCCCAACCATTGGAGTTGGTTTTGCAAATTCGTGAGGTGGATACCCAAGTGCGTGAGAGTTGTACAAAAAGAGTTCCAAGCGCGAGCTAAATCCGGATTGAGACCAAGTGATGCTTCTTCAAAGATTAATACGCTTTGACCTACGTAAACTAATAGCCCTTGTAAATAAATTGATTAAATTGATAACTTATTCTATATGGATAACTTAGTCTATTGTTGATAAGTTCAATACCATGAATGTATATCATTCTTGGATATACTTGAGATGACCACCTAGATCAATACTTTCCTCATGGGGAATTACTCGTTATCTTAAATTTAAATTTCTTACTCTCCTTTATATCTCCTTATATTGTCTTATTTTCTTAGTTGTTCCCAGATACTTTGTTTTTTTAGTTGTATGAAAAGGTTCACAAAGACTATATTAGTACACTACATGTGTCTATATATATGCACTAAAAATGTGTCATCAAAAGTTTAGAAATAAGTCATTGTAATGTTAGAAACAAGTGATTAAGAATTTATTAAGATCTGTTAAAGATTCAATTGATCCTGCAAATAGAAAAGGTGTTTATATGATTCCATGTTTATGTGGAAAATCTTATGTGGGTGAAATTGGTCGCTCGGTAAAAATTAGAATAAAATATCATGTTGTTGATATTAGGCACAATCATGTTCATTCGCCTATTCTAGTCGAGCACTCAGACAAAACTAAGAATCATATTTGCATTGAAAAAGCCAAGATTTCAGTGACAATGGATCATCAATTCAATAGAAAATTTAGGGAAGCTATTGAAATTGAAAGGAGACCTGATAATCTCAATAGAGATGATGGTTGAAAACTGATAATCTCAATAGAGATGATGGTTGAAAAATAAGCAAGCTATTGAAATTGAAAGGAGACTTGATAATCTCAATAGAGATGATGGTTGAAAATTGATAATCTCAATAGAGATGATAGTTGAAAAATAAGMAAAAGTTGGATCCCAACTTTATCCTTTAGCTCGTTAAAGACATCAAGTGAGGCCCTAAACAAGCTCCTAGYCAGGGATTCAACCCCATAACCACATTCGATCAAACAACAACACTCATCCACTTGAGCTAGCCCACCGAACAAACTTTATCCTTTACTTGGTTTCTTAGCTTAGTGTCTARTTTGTGTGTTAACATTAATATTAGTAGATAATGTTACTTATGATAAGGTTTTTGGATGTTAGTGGAATGCTATTATAATAAATATTGTTGTTTGTTCATCAAATCCAATCATAAATTTTTTAATATAATAGGTTTTATGAATTTTATAATTATAATAATTAATATACTTTCCTTTACCACATATAAATAATAATAATGGTTATTAGGTATTAATTTGATGATATTATAAAAGTAAGTTTAAAATTAGTATATTTTCATGAATAATTATTATATTTATAATAAATAAACTCATATTCTACTAGTGTTTAAACATAAGCCAATCACATATTAGCTTTCAAAAGACACTTTTAATATTAATTTTTATTTTGCATCATATTTCTTCACAAAATTGTTCACAAGGATGAAACACATTAGTTTGGTCCAAAATGTCGATTTAAAAATGGATACGAAATATCTGGAAAATTCTTCAAACAATGTTGTGTGATATGGACCTTTAAATCCATAGAAATGATAAATAACAACACACGCTATAACCGAGTGAGCTATTCCACCAACCATATGTGATCGTGTTCAGAGAGCTAAAGAGTAATAAAAAGTTGAGTTTTGTTTCCGCGAATTGAACCGAAAGCAATAAAATGTTGTTTTCCATTGCCGAAATTTGAACCCGGGTCGCCTGGGTGATAACCAGGTATCCTAAACGGACTAGACGACAATGGAGATACCATATATGTATCGTGAGGTAATAATAATAAAAAGTGACCATTACCCTTTAGTTTGTTTATATTTCGGTTTTTTTCTATCTGCCATCAGAGTGGCGCATCAGAAGCGTGGTGGGCCCATAACCCACAGGTCCCAGGATCGAAACCTGACTCTGATATGAGTCTCTCCATCAGAAGTGGCTTCTATTTTGGGATTTGAAGGACAACCTTGTGAGTGGATAATTTATCCCTGAATTCCTTTGCTTCTTGACAATTTGGCAAATGATTAGAGATTTTTTCTTGATTTGAAGAGATATCAGGACCACCTTGTGAGTGGATTATTTATTCTTGAATCTCTTTGCTTCTTGGCAATTTTGGATTTGGCAAATGATTAGAGAATTGGGACAACCTTGTCAGTGGATGATTTATCCCATGAATCGCTTTGCTTCTTGACAATCTAAGATCTGGTAAATGATCAAGGATTGTTGGTCGGGTAAAAGTAATGAAAAAGGTCCTTCCGGGATTCGAACCCAGGTCACTGGATTCAAAGTCCAGAGTGTTAACCACTACACCATAGAACCAATACACTAATATACTAACTCACAGGTCTCAGGATCGATATCTGGCACTGATATGAATTTCTCCATATGATGTGGCTTCTATTTGTGCATATAATAAGATTGAGCGATAATCACATCCATGTCGAACTGAACTGAAATGTTGCCTGTTGTTGAGGTTTATAGGAGGATTGAACTGTCGAATGTTTTATCAATATTCGATTTAATGGTAAAGATGTAAACAAATATTTCCCTTTGAAATACAGNTTGAGCGATAATCACATCCATGTCGAACTGAACTGAAATGTTGCCTGTTGTTGAGGTTTATAGGAGGATTGAACTGTCGAATGTTTTATCAATATTCGATTTAATGGTAAAGATGTAAACAAATATTTCCCTTTGAAATACAGGGGAGATTCTCTTTTGTTATGTTTCCCCAAATTTGTTGTACCTACAGGTTCTTTCTCTTCCTCTTCATGAAAATTGAGCGGTATCAAGTAGCTAATAACCTTTTATTACGTTCATAAACCTCCCTTGAAAATAGATACTCTGTACAGAAATGCTAACACAATTTCCAAATGTGTGGATATTCCCAAAAACAATACCATCTTCCAAAATGAAAAATGTGGTTGTTGGGATTCGAGCCCAGGTCTCCACGGCCACAACGTGGAATTCTCACCACTAAACTACAGCCACATATAAAAATGAAAAGGAATTTTACTATGTATGTAGTTTTGTACAACAAAAAGTAAGGAAACACAGATGTGTTAACTCCGTTTTATCATTCTATTAAAGTATGTTCATGAAAATTTTGCACTGTAATATTCCAGCTGGAATAGCTCAGTTCGTTAGAGCATGTGGGTGTCAACCACAAACTTAAACGTTTAAAGCTGGAATGGCTCAGTTTTTTCAAAGCTGGAATGGCTCAGTTTTTTCAAAGCTGGAATAACTTAGTTGGTTAGAGCAGGTGGTTGTTAACCACAAGGTCAGAGGTTCAAGCCTTCCTTCTAGCGCTTTGATACCCAGAACAACACTATCATAAACTTTTATTACCTACCAGTCTGTAGACCATCGATCCCACTTGCTTTTGTTCAAGTTGAGTTCATCATGATGTTATTTATTTAGTTATTTATTTGTCAACATATTTACTTGAATTACTTTACCTTATTTGGTTTCTAATTTCTATCCCTCAACAATAAGTTGAGACTTGTTTTAAGTATCCAATACTTATGGCTAAACTAAACTTGTATAGGTGATTATTCTAAACTTTTGGGTATTTTATGATTAACCTAAACTACTTATGGCTAAACTAGACTTGTATAGGTGGTTATTCTAAACGTTTGGGTATTTTAGGATTAACCTAAACTACTTATGGCTAAACTGGACTTGTATAGGTGGTTTTTCTAAACTTTTGGGTATTTTAGGATTAACCTAAACTAGTTTGAAAGGGTGTGGGTGAAAATCCCAGAGTGCCATTTTTTACTAGTATAGTAATCTCTCACATTTGGATTTGAATAGCGTAGTAGGTTGTTAATGGACTTTAGTGATCATTATTATAATTTCCAATGCTTCTTTTTCAATTGTTATTGCACTGAGAGGTGCTCTACAACTTAGTATGGGAGAGATGTTGAGGCGTAAAGTGTTAATTCTTGTGTTATAATTATAATTATTTTAATAATAAAGTCGACTCACTGAGAGGTGCTCTACAACCTAGTATGGGAGAGATGTTGAGGTGTAAAGTGTAAAGTGTTGTGTTATAATTCTAATTATTTCGGCTCAATTAATAATAATTATGAAAATAAAGTCGCCTTAATGTGTGTGTGTGTGTGTGTGTGTGTGTGTGTGTGTGTGCGCGCAAAACTTGATGAAAGGTTAAAGGTTTACACCTTGAGAGAGTTCATCTCTTGACACTTGATAGATCTGGGGTTAAAATGGATCTATGTTAGTGTAGTTCTAAGTTGATGACAACTTTCTACTAACAAAAACACAATCAAATGATTAATGAACTTTTCTCTCTATTGAATGATTCATCAATTGTTGGACCTAAAGCATTAATACACATACATGGAATGACTTGTCCCAATCTAGAACCTTAGCGTCACTATGTTTATAAACTTGTCTTTCAACAACTTAAAGATGTCATTCAAAAAAACACCTTTAAAAAAAAATGTAAATTTTGGAAATTACTTGTCATTTATGAATGGAAACAAATATCACAAAATGTCAAAAGAAGGGTCAAATTTCAAATAACCCATCAATGTCCTCACTTCCAATGCTTGGTTGGTCAATGAGCATTGGTTCATCACACAATACTCGCCTTTGGTAGTTAAAGACTAAAATCATCTCTATTCTAGTTGGCTCTTATCTATTCCTTGATACAGTGTACCCTTCCATTGCATTAAATTCATCACATATCTCACATCTAGATAAATATCCTACCACCATATTGGTGTAGGCACTATTTTATGTGTCACTTAATGAAAGCTTCCCAAAAAAGCTTATACACCTTGTCTTTGTGAATCACTATTTGAATTCATGTGTTATGAGCATTATCGATTCTTGTCAATATGAGAATTGACATCACATTTGGTTTACATACTTCATGTTTTTGAATCCACACTCCCCATAATACCATTTTCTTTGTTATATTTTCCTTTGACACTTGTCATGATTCCATTTCCTTTTTTATCTTTGCCTCCACTCTTGCTCCATAAAAGACCAAAACAATTAGTCATAGGTTATGGATGTAAATTGTAATGACATTGAGAGCTTATTAGCAATATTAATTACAAATGAGGTGTTGAATGTCAATTTTGAAGAACAAACAATAGATGTTGAGCATACCCAGGCAAATCAAGTGATCTCTCTTTTTTCATGTTCACATATTCCATCTCACTAACAATATCGAACATGTTCATTCATAGTTATTTTGTTGCATTCATAATGCTATGTGTTTGTGTGTTAAAATTCATGACATGGTTATAGCTTTGGTATCTAATATGATTATTATTCCAACTCATTGCCAAGCCTCTCAACTACTTAGGATGTAATTCATTGCATCCCCACTAATACAATAGATAATGGGAACAAAACAATCCAACAATCTTCTACAAGTTTGTTCAATGTTCAAGCTCATCATAAAGGTAATGCATATATATTTTTTTTTTCACATAAAACTATTTAAATATTATGTTTGAGATTACAAACTCTATTAAGCTTGGTGAAATTTTCTAACTTATACGTTCTTGATTAAGTTCATATATGAAATTGCACAAAATGAACCTTATCAATGTTGCAAAACCTAAAATTGGGATACCAACAATGAAAATTGTGATTTTGTCCATTCAATTTATAGCATCATCTAATCCTCACTCATTTTTCCTCCAAAATGATCATTCCCCTTTTCTTGATTCCATGCATTTTTATCTATCACACGTTTTCATTGCTTCTTATTTCTAGCAACATTGACATCAATGTGAAGGTACTTCACAAATATTTTGAGAATGCCCATAGCTCTCTTTTTCTTTGCTTCATCCCTAGCCCAAGATTAAGGAGATATATCATTTTTATCATTAATGCTTGGAACAACATTTTTGACACTGTGTGTGTGTGATTCTTAAGAAAACTAGGGAGAAGGTAACATAATTTTTGTTATCATCAAACTTATACATTAGGAATTATTCTCTAACATCCCACTCTTTCATGCATTTTCACATGGTTTGAGAGATAAATTGAAGAATCAATAACCTCAATAAACATAACATACTTGGCAATTTTGATGAGTAATTTCATTTAGTTTTGTGTTTCTACGGATCTTGGGAAGCTCCAAATTATAAACATCTTAACTTAAATGATAAGCAATTGATGTAGTCATGCTAGATTGTCATGTTCCTAGAGGCCTATAATGCAAGTAGAGTCTCTTCATTGCTTTTATAGTATTTTGGTAAAATTGTCACCCTTCAAGAAAGGCCTTGAGATCTACTATGATTTCTTCTTTTCTAATGAGATTTAGAATGAACATGACTCTCATGGTTAAGCATGATTGGGGTATGCTCAAAATATGAATATACGAGTATAAGATGCAATGCATCATACAAATAACTAGATTACATCCTCTCTTATATTGGTGTTAACAAAAATGTTTGATTTTGTGATGTGTCTAAAGTTTTATGTTGTCATTTTTTTACTTTTAGATTCCTCCAAAGAAAACTTGACTCAATGGTTATGATTTTTTGTTATTATTAATGTATATATATCTCATCAAAAGATTATATTTGAAATAAAAAAGTATGTGTATTAATATTTTCTATTAAAATTTCAACTTGTCTATGTTGTTAGTTAAATTTTAATACTTTAAATTATTATAAGGGCAATATTTTATTTAGAATATATATATTTTTGGAGTGTGTATCTAATTTTCCCATCAATTGAAGCACAACTAATTTTTCAATTTTTCATCATTGAAGGGTTGAATGAATACATACCTTTCAACTTGAAATTAAGAGTAGCCCTTCAAATTTGATCACTGATGTGAAACATTACCAACGACAAGTCTAGGTGGTCATCCTAAACTTTTGGTTATTACTATCCCTAATTTTAATATCTCATCTCTACATTCCATGTAGCGTTCAAATTCTTAGATTAATCAGAAGTCTCATTCCCTCACTTTCAATACAACTATGTGGATTTTTCTGGTCAAATTCATGTTTAACACCACAAGTATGGTTGAAAATTTACAAATGTCATCCTTTATTAATAAGTGACAAACATAGTTGCAATGAAATTTACCTCATAACTTGCCACATCTTAGAAAATTTCATTTGTAAACAAAGTAAGGAAGGGGTCCTTGATTATTACTATGTTCAACATATAGAGGTCTACACAAATTTGTAGTTTTTCATTCTTTTTCTTGGCTATAACGATGGGTGACATGTCTTAATCACTCTATTGGATCGAATAGATGATGCCTAAATCCAACATCTTGTTGATTTCCCCTCCAATTTTCTTCTTATGTTTGGGGTGCATTCTATAATATCTGTGTTGTATTGATTTGACATTGTGATGCAATGTTATTTTGAGTTTTATATATTCCTTGAGATTACCTTTTAGATTTTGATAGTTGAAAGAAAACACATCTGCAAATTCTTGAAAGGTCATTATGGCCTCCACAATTGTTCTTTCATCCCAACAATGACCCATTTGGATGTACTTAGTCTTTGATCATTTTGGTAAAATGTCAATCTATTTCAGTACCAGGTTTGGGATTTTTATATTAGCATGACTTGATGAGCTCATATCCATAATCTATGTCTTATTTTTCTCCTTTCAATAATGATCTAAAGGGTCATTGCATTCCCCTTTTTTATTTTATTTGTTAGCTTGAAAAAAAAAACACACTTTGATAGTGTGTGTCTTCTAATTTTGCATCACATTTTTCATTTTTGTTAGTATCTATTCTAAGGATTGATTTCCTTCAACCTTACCATTATCTAAATCTTCATTGAAATAGTATCATAGCTCTTACCAAATGTTATCCTAGCTATGCATTTCATTTTTATAATACTAGTGTTAATCCTAGCTATGCATTTCATTTTTATAATACTAGTGTTATGTGATTGCTTATATCATCCCTTCTAAGATATATGGAAAGAGTACATCTTCAAAACCACATGCTTAGGAACCCTTGAACTTATATGGCAAGCTATTCAAAGTGGTTTAGTGAAATTGGATGCTATCATCTATCATATTTTTTCCCTTTAATATTATAGAATCTACACATATAATATGACCTAAATTTATCTCAAGGATAAATAGATTTCTTTATAATTGTAAATACATTCTCATTCTTTCTATTCCAATTGGTTCTTTAAAATGGAACGACGTGCTTGGGGATCCAATTCCTTTATCTCAACAATATCATATGCAGAAGCAATGTTGTGTGAAGCTTGGGATATCAGTGAATTCGGGGTTTGATATACGGTTTCCCAGATCAAGAACGATTGGGTTTATTGAGGGAGAATTATTACTACCTATCGTGGAAGGCCGACGGATGTCGATACATGATGCTTATCAAGCGCGATGGGTGTTATTTGATCAACACGAAGTTTGAGTTTCCAAGGGTTCAACTCCGTTTTCCCAGGAGAAGAAACCCTAACGATACCCATCACATTACTTTGGTCGATGGCGAGATGGTCATCGATGATAACGTCGGGAATCGAGTAAGAAGGTATTTGGTTTCTGATCTCTTGATTCTTAATGGGGAAGCCATGACAGGCTTTCCTTTCTCTGAGAGGTGGAGGTTGATAGAAGAAGAGTTGATTCAACCACGACAATCAGATAGCAAGGCAAATTGGCATTATGATTATGGAATGGAGGCATTTGGTGTCATGAGGAAGGACTTCTGGATGCTGTCTACTGTTAGAAAACTGTTACAGAAATTCATTCCCAATCTTCCTCACAGAGAAAGCGGTATTGTCTTTCGGTGTTGGGATGATCCATATTCTGCGCACGACCATGATCGTCTTCTTCACTGGAAGCTTCTTGACAGGCACTCTGTGAACTTCCTTTTTGAGCTGGAGAATGAGCCCAGTTTATACCTGTGGACGAGGGTAGGAAGAGAAAGCTAGAAGGC
>WSFP011583144.1:0-10434 GCA_009831015.1 Picea engelmannii | reverse complement strand
TACAAATACAGAAACGGGTGCCCCAATGTGAAATGAGTGCCCCAGGGAGGGCAAAAATTTCTTGGAAAACTGATGAAGGGTGGGGGTCCCATTGGTGAGTTTCTGTATGAGGTAGGTGAAGTGGAGATAGGTTCGCAGATGGGTAAACTGATGGTGGATGAGATGGCGGGTTCATGATCCTGCGGAGGTGCAGGTAAAAAAAGAACATAACCATCAAGCGATGATCTGGGATTCCATATGGGAAGCTATAAAAATGAGGAGAAGAAGTATGTGGTTGATCTGCAACATGATGAAAGACTACCGAGACTCCCATCCCTAAAGGGCGATGAAGAACAGCATGAGTGTCAAAAGTTCCAAAAGGTGCTATGAATGGAACAACTCATGTAGGTGAGAATGCTACCGGGTGACAGTACTGAAGATGCAACTGGAGGTGTGAGTACTGCAGAGCCGGGAATGGGTATCCTAAAGGCCAATCTCAGAGGGTGTGATTGGAACATAAATGCAATACAGCGGGAGAGACTACATGCCAGTGCTGAGTATATACCTGAAGGAATGTTGTTGAGGGATGATGATCAAGTACCTGCACACAGAACAAGCAAATACCCAAAGTGAACAATATCTGAATAGAAAGTAAGATATGAGCATATATTTGACAAATGTGACTATGCGCGTGCGTACCTGGCCATGATATGGAAAAAAGATGCCCCGAGGGCCTAGGATGAAAAGTGACCGAGGGACAGCCATGATGTAGGCGGCGGGATGTTGATCCCGTGGCTGAAGACGGTTCGCAAAATGGACACCGTGGGCTCCCGGAATGGTGAGTGGAAGTTTGGCAAAAGGCCTATATATAGCTGTAGGGCCCACATTGCCACCTCATTTGTACCTACTGCTACAGTGATTTTCCGAGTAGATTCAGAGGAGATTGGTTGATTCAGAGAGCACGAGGTATCTGATCGATGGTGTGCTAGCTTCAGGTTAGTGTTCTGATCATCCTGCATAGTAATAGGTTTCCTATTTTTGGGCAGGGTAGGTACGGGGGGTCGTACGGGAGTTTTAGGGGGTTTTTGGGTAGAGGATGGGCCCACATGTGCGGGTGACTCAGTGGAAGGCGCGCATGAGTGCGCGCCTATACACTGAAGAAGCGTGCATGTGTGCACGTGAGAAGGAATTTAAGGCGCGCCCTAGGGGCACGCCTATAGGGTGGACAGGTGTGCATGAGTGCATGCCTGTGGGATGAACAGGCGTGCTCCCGAGAGCGCATGTGGGTTGGACAGGCGCGCTCTAGAGCGCACCTGTATTGTGAACAGGTGTGCTTACGAGCATGCCTGTGGGAAAAAATAGGCGTGCACACATGCACTCCTATATAGTGAACATGAGCACATGTGTGCGCGCCTGTGAGTGGTCAAACCGCACCTTTAAGGCAAGGTTTCAGGGTGAAAAAATTAGCTTATTTGATGTATTGGATGATTTCCTAAGCTAATATAGGACTCTGGGTTGTGTGCAGGTGGCGAGCAGGGATCATGGATGTACGGTGGCATGAGTGGGACTGGTCGCAACTGCGAGATGATGTGGCTGACGCGAGGCCTGCAGTTCAAGCTTCTTTAGCAGCTAGTGGGTTGCTAAAGTTTTTTGAGTGCCCTTTGATACGGGCCCAGGAGCATTTTCTCCAGTTCCTACTCGAGATGTGGAGCCCTGAGCAGCACTGCTTCCTCATGCGAGGAGAGAAGATCCCCTTCACTGCGGTGGAGGATATTTACTTCTTGACTGGGCTCCCTTTCCAGGGAACACCGTTGTCGGCAGTGCCTGTGTTGTCGAGGGACACTCATCTGCGCACTGTCGCCGAGTGATACTGCTCAGGCGAACATTACATGACCAAGACATCAGTGAGCATCAGTGAGATAGATGCCCTACTGCATCGCTGCATAGCAGCGATGATAGTTCATGTGTACGGGTCCCGAGCGCCCCACCGGATTAGTGGTGGCGAGCTGATTTTGATGGAGAGGGTGGTGGTGGGCCGTGAGCAGTTTTCCTGGGGTTTGACCCTACATGCGCAGATGATCACGCAGTTGGACCATTGCCGGTCTAGAGGCATCAGGGAGTTTGCATTTGGCTCCATCCTGGTAGCCTTTTTCTTGGAGAGGGTGTCGATGCTGCACCCGAGGGTGCTACTGGAGGCACCAGGGGTATGAGAGCCGCGCTTGAGGTGGTGGTCACATATTTTGGTTCGTCACGGTGGTGGCGAAGGCGGTCACTACTTTACTGCGCAGGCAGCACAGATATGGTGGCAGATGCCGCAGGTTATACTTCAATTCTCCTATGCTGGGGTAGACTTCCAGGGGGACCCGGACATGGTGTTGCCTCCTAGGGAGGTGTTTGACCACCGAGGTATGCTATGTATTTGTATGTTTTGATTTATGCTGTGATTTTTGATATACCAGTTCATATGTATGATGTACAGACACTGATACGATCTGTTGTTGTTTGTTTGGTGCATGTGCAGATTTGGAACCTCATGGGCGTGAGGTGGAGTTATATATATTGTTGATGTAGCGAGAGGGGAAACCTCCATGTGGAGAGAGGTGGCCATGGGATGAGGCTGCGGGGGCACCAGCAGAGCCCAGGAGACCGACGAGGAGGCGCCGATTTGATGACCCTGGTGCGGGGCCATCTCATGCTCCTCCAGCGGCAGTCGGAGGGGAGTTGGATGATATACTTCGTCAGTTTGAGACGGTGTTTTGGGACGTGCATGAGGGCATGTGGATCCGTATCCAGGACGAGGAGTTCTTGGAGCAGTGCATCGGGTTACCGCCACCATGGCGGTCGATCATGCGACGAGCAACTATGCTTTCCGCCATGACTAGTGGACGCCTATCACTGGGGCAGAAGGGTCCTGTAGGTGCTCCACCACCACCGCCTGTGGCAGGTCGGGGTGGGCCACCACCTCTGCCGGAGGGAGGGGTAGCTGGGGGTGCATTAGAGGAACCCTGATTGTATGATGTATTTTTGTATACTATTTTTGATAGGCTGGTGAGCCGATTTTTGTACCGGGATGTGGCACGGGCCTGAGGGCCAATGTATTTTTGTTGTATGTAAACACTTGGATGGCCTGAGAGGCCTACACATATATATATATATATATATGAGTATACATGTTTTTTGAGATCCAAATGTTGTGTTCACATGTGTTTTTATGTTTTGATGATGATGATGTTGATTCTATCTATATGCTGTGACAGGATGTATGATATGTTTATGTATGTGTAGCTTGATGTGATATATTCCAATCTAACACCATGTTAGCTATTTCATCTGTTATTTGATTCAATTATCTTGGAATATGTGTATATGTAATGGAATCAAAATGTCGAGATAATAATCTAACCTGCAGGTATTTGCGAAAGAGGCACGGATCGCGTACACGGTACACATTGTTGAGTTGGAGAACGACTAGCTGGGAGTCAAGAAAAATGCTAAGGTGACAAATATGATGATGTTGGGCGTCGGTCAGGAGGCCAATGACAACAGTGTATTTGGCTTGGTTGTTGGTTGTTGGTCCTAAACATATGCCGCTGGAATGTAGCATTTCATGTGAAGGGGTGTAGAGAGCCCAAGCAGCCGAAGCGAGATTTTGTGTCCAACGGCTAGCGCCGTCATCGTAACCCATGTGGTAAGCTGGTGGAGGAGTCATCTGTCAACAACACAAAGGATAGTTTAGATGAGGGAGAAAAAAGATTAAAAACGCTAGAAAAGAAAAATAACCTAAAGTAGCATGACTACGTTTAAGCATAAAGTTTCTTGAGGTATAACCCATTGACGGGTTCTTTGAGTGCGAGGCCTTCGGTGGAGGCCAGGATGTATGCGCCTTTGGTGAGGCAATGTTGGATGATGTAAGGGCCATGCCAGAGTGATTTGAATTTGCCATGGCCAAAGGTATCATGGGCGATATCATAGGCCAAGACGAGGTCGCCGTCGTGGAATGATTGAAGGTTGACATGGCGATCAAAAGTAGCTTTTGATCATTTTTTAGCTGCCTCATTGTTCTGTAATGAGGATCGACGGTCTTCATCCAGAGACTCCAAGTTCAGCAAGCACTGCTCCATTGGAGCAGTGTCCGGTAAAATCTCGATTGTGGTGCAAAGGGTGGGGATTTCGCACTCGATGGGAAGAGTTGCTTCGATCCCATGGACTAAATGAAATGGTGTGAAACTTGTGGCGGTCTTCACTGTATTTCGATAAGCCCATAGCGCGAAAAATAACATATGATTCCAATTGGTTTTATGTTTGTTAACCGTGCGCTATAACATGGTCTTGAGGACTTTGTTCACTGCCTTGATCTGTCCATTTGACTGAGGATAGTATGGTGAGGAAAACTCACGAGAGAAACCTAACCGAGATGAGAGTTCAACGAAGATCTCCTTCTCAAAATGTTTCCCATGATCGGAGACTAGTTGGAGTGGTACTCCAAATCAGGATATGACGTGGTTGAAGAAAAAATGCCATGCCGTGTCAGCGGTGTTGTTGAAGGTGGGCATAGCTTCAACCCATTTGGTGAAGTAATCGATAGCGACAACAATGTATTTGTGACCATTGCTGGAGGGGGGATTACAAGTCATAAATTCAATGCCCCATTTACAAAAGGGGCCTGCAGTGATGACGGGGTGAAGGAGAGCAGGGGGAGCGCAGGCTTTGTTGGCATAGAGATGACATTGCTCACATCGTTTCATGGCATGAATGTAATCATGAAACAGGGTAGGCCAAAAGTAACTGGCCCAGATAATATTCTGGGCAGTGGAGATGCCCAAAATATGCCCCCCACATGCGCCACTGTGGTAGTCATTTAAGACTCTATCTGCCTCATCAATAGTCAGGCAGCGGTGAAGAATGGTGTCGACGCCCCGCCGATATAAGATGTCACCGATGAGGAGATAGCGGGGGGCCTGATGGCGAATGCACCGATGATCATCTCGTGATAGGTGGTTGCCAAACTTTTGAGTTCATAGGTAGACAAGAAGGTCACCATACCAAGGATCATCAGAAGCGATGTAAAATAGATGTTCGTCAGGGAAGTCAGTATTAACGGGGGCACTGGGTGTGTCAGAGGGAAGGGCCGTGACAAGTTCAGCGAGAATGAGGGCCTTATTACTCTTTGTTTTTGAAAATTTGAGGTCGTACTCCTAAAGGATAACGATCCATCGAGCGAATTTTACGTTAACTTGGCGACGGCTGAGAAAATATTGCATAGGGTTGGAATCTGCGACGACCTTGGTGGTGCGAAGAAGAATGTAATGGCGCAGTTTCCGAACTGCCAGGACAACTACAAGAGCAATTTTCTCTTCATGTTTGTACTTCAGGGGTGGTCCTGATAGGTTCTTACTGACGTAGTAAATGACGTGTTCACGATTGTCATCTCCAAGCTAGACGAGGATGTCGGCTACTAATACAGCTGATGCTGATACGTAGAGGATGTAGTCGCGATTGTAGTCAGGTGCACTAATCAAAGGTGCATTGGAAAGCACTGTTTTGAGATCATCAAAGGACTATTGGGCGTAGTCGTCCCAATGAAAAGGGATGTCTTGACGCAGTAAGCGAAGGAAACCATATGCGCGGATAGCGTAATCAGGAACAAAGCGTCTCAGAAAGTTGGCTTTGCCCTGTAGACTCTGAAGTTGTCGTAAATTCTGAGGAGGTGGAATTTCGGTGATGGCTTGGACTTTGAGGGGGTCCACGGTGATACCGTTTGGGGAAATGATGAAACCGAGGAGGCACCCTGCGGTGACGCAGAACACACACTTGAGAGGATTCAAGCAGATGTTTTACTGGCAACACCGTTGAAAGATGACTCGTAAATCATTGAGGTGTTGGGTGCACTTCTTGGATCAAGCTGTGAGGTCGTCCAAGTAAGCGAGTATGATTGCAGCTAGATCATGAAAGATGTATGTCATGGCCCGCTGGAAAGCTGCGCCGGCATTTTTGAGGCCGAAGGGCATGACACGATATGCAAACATACCCCATGGGGTAATGAATGTTGTTTTGTACTGATCGACTGGGTGGATTTGAATTTGGTTATAGCCAGAGAATCCGTCCATAAAGGAAAGAGCCTCGTGGTCGGCGCAGTCGTCGATAATCTGATCGATTAAAGGCATTGGGAAGTTGTCCTTGGGACATGCATTATTGAGATCGCGAAAGTCGGTGCAAACACGAATGGTGCCCTATTTTTTGTCGACGGGTATAGGGTTGGAAACCCATGAAGTGTAAGCAATGGGGTAAATGAATCCGGCCATACACAATTTGTCAATTTCGGGTTTGATAGTCGTGGCCTTGGATGGGTGTAGCGGTCGTTGTTTCTGGCGAACTGGTGTGATGTCGGGCCAGGTGTTGATGCAATGTTAGACGATAGAGGGGTCGAGGCCAGGCATCTCCGTGTATGACCAGGCAAAGATATCCCTATATTCCTGGAAGAGGGCTTTATATGCGACGATTTCCTGAGGAGTGCAAGCAGCTCCAATGATGATTTCTTCGACGATGTCCGGTTTAATGGAAATGTCTAGTTTGATGGTGGGGGAAATGTTAGCCATATTTCCTTCTTCAAAAGCATCAAGTGCAGGGATAGGATTGTTGAACCAATCGATAGTCTCTGATGGGATAAAATCTTTGGTTTCGACCACGTAAATGGGATTGTGGCTAGGAGGCATGAGGGCTTCCTGTGGAAGGAAGAGTGCATGATGATGTAGTGCATCCCAGGGAATGTCCAGGCACTGTAACTCTTCCAGTATTTCTTCATCGCATTGGAAACGATGAGAATATAATGGATCGTGAGGAGTGATCTGAGTGACAGTGTGGTTTCCCCCTGCTGTAGAAACAGAGGAGGTAGTGCAAGGAGAGGGCGAGGGTTCACTCGTCATAAACCATATATTGAGGTTTTGAGGGGTACCCGTAGTAGTGGGATGGAGAGTCTCTGCCGGGGAATGAGCAGGAGAGTTGGGAGGGTTACCGGGTAAATCCTCCGAAATATCATCTATGAACCAAGGCGGTGTTGGGAGTGCCTCAGGTTCGGGCGAAATGATATGAAGATCTTCGAATGGTGAAGAAATGTCAATGATCGCCTCTGCGGGTTGGTGATATAGAGTGAACTGACATCGCCAATATTCCAGGATCATAGGACATTGGTATGTAAAATGAGCCAATGACTCACAAAGAGAGTAAGGGCATCTCATGCGTTCATTGACTGAAGTGGTGACATAGCGAATGTCAGTGATTTGTGTTGTGGAAGATGTGGCAGGGCGTGGGTTGTTCTGAAAGTCTCGGCTTATGATAGCTAAGGCCTACTGAAAATGAGGTAGTGCTAGACAATGATGTGTGTAATGGCCATACTCAGAACAGATGGCACATGCAAATTTTGTCTTCAACCCTTTACTATTGGAAGGTTGAGTGGTAACAGTAGTAATGGGTGGTGTGGGGATTGGGTTGGGGGGAATCAAATTCCGTAATTCTGGTAGTGATGGGAAGTTGTTGGTTTGGTGACCCTCTTTGTCACACAATGGGCAAGGTGGTGGAATGCACGGAGGAAGTGGAGTTGTGGGCTCCTTCTTCTGTCGCCTGCCCCCAGCTATAGCAGGGGGGGTAGGGAGTATGGGGGTAGTGGGAGTATTGGGAGTAAGAACAGGAATCTTCATGGGGAGTCCTGCCTGTGGGCGAGGGACCATCTCAGGTGGATGTAAGTACCACACTGGCATGGCTAGCACCATATTGGGTAGGGTGAGTGTTGCGGCTACCTGGAAAGATTCTATACCGGGTGGAGGGTAAAAGAAGGGAATTTGAGTGAGAGGTCGGGGAATTGTCTCCCAGATGAGATTAGGCCCCTGAGGGGGTGTTGATTCGTGGACCAGAGAGGTCGATGAGGGCACAGGAGGCTCATGTGGGAGTGGTGCTACGACTGTTGAGACGTCATGAATGACTGAAGCCTCCTGAGGAGGATGAGCATCCTCCTGGAGAGTTTCCTTAGAGGAAACGATGCATACTTGGCTAGGGGGAAGGAGTGGTGGTGCTCCATGGTACGTCCCTAACAAGGATGGATCTTTGAAAATCCCAGGACCCATCTCGATGAGTGGATATACGTCTTTATTGGTGTGAATGAGAGGAAGAATGTTATGGAGATTGGCAGATGGGTTAGGCTCGTAATGAAAGACTTGGTCAATGGTCACAATCTTCCCATTGTGAGGGAACATGATTGTTCTAAATACTGATGATGCCACTGCCTTCATAGCATACATGTAGGTACAGCCAAACAAGATATTGTAATCGAGTTGAGCGTCGATAACTTCGATGTCAATGAGAATGGTTTTTCCCCCGAGTTCGACGGGGACATTTTGGAAGAGCCCTTCGAGGGACGATGGTCTCCCATCATAAGCTCGCAATGTGATGGCGGAGGGTAAGAGGTCTGAGGAACCAAGTTTCTACCATACTGTTTTGGACATGATGCAGGTAGATGCCCCTTCATCGATGATACACTGATGGACGGTGATGTTCTATATTTTGACTGGTATTTGAATAGCAACTGCGGCGGGAAGATGAGGTTCGCAGCTATCAAGGTCAAAAGTGATGAGTCTAGTATCGACAGGGTCGACTGCTCCCAAGGAGGAAAGTAATGATTTTCGCTGTGTTGGACAAGTTTGGAGGACTTCCAGAACTGACATGGCAGCTGGGGATTGTGCTAAGTCATCTACCAAGCTATAGTTATGTGCTTCCCTAGCTTGTGGATTGTGAACATTCCTACGCAATGGGATGCGAGGGATGCGTAATGGTGGTTCTACGTGAGGGCGAGGGATCACTAACGGAGGTCCCGTCGGTGTAGGGTTTTTTTCTGAAGAGATGGGAGTAGACTTAGCTATTTTAGGATACTGGCGATTGCGCGTCTGCAAAAGAATTTATTCCTCACTGGTGAGGAGAATTGTTCGCTCTGCTAGATTGTTGGGATTATGGTATTGGCCCACCTGAGGTGGGGGATGCTGTGTGTCCTAATGGGTGCTTATGACACCTTGATGTGGGATAGGATTTTGCAGCACGGCGGGAGGGGGTTGTTGCGCATATTGTTGTTGTCCCTGTTGTGGGGCAGGTTGCACTGGGGAGGGGGGAAGGCTCCCAAAGTCTTTCAACCTCTTGAAATTAGTGATCTGGGGGAAATGGTGAGTGTAATGACCGTACATGCCACAAAGAGCACAAGGGTGGATGGTTTTAATAGTATTTCACCCTTGGCATTTGTTGTTATTTCCCCCTTGGGGGTTTTGGTTCCCTTGGTTCGAGTTGCCCCCAGTGGGTGGGTGCTGTGGTTGTTGATTCTCGCCTTGACCAGGATTGTTGTTGTTCCTATTCCTTCCTTTATTCTTGGCATTGTTCGAAGGGTGAGTTGGGTTGGCTGTGTTCAACTGTTCAAAATTTTGGTATTGTTGAGCAGCAGAGGGTTGAAAAAAGTTTACCTCCGCATGAGGATGTGGGGGAGCCATGGGTTGTGGAGGACCTTGAAAGGGAAAGTATGGATTTTGTGGTGGTACCAATCCATAGGGTACATAGGAAGGCATCGTGCTTTCACTAGTACTATAAGCTGATGTTGAGGGGGTACCACTATTTGTGGGAAGAGGTGGATGTATGGGAGGTGCCGGTGGTGGTCCACTAATGGGTGGAGGTATAGCAACAGGGTATGGGTGTTGATAAGGGGGTGGGGGGTAGTAAGAAGCGCCCCCATATACCAGTGGGTACTGAGGCATTCCATACATCGGTGGTGGTTGGGGTTGTGGACTATGGTGTGTGGTGGCACCAATTAGCCTGTCTGCTGAGTGAGACATCCCTGGTTTGTCCTGGCCAAACGGCACAGGTTTTGGCATATCAGGAAGTACTGTGTACAAGTATCCTGACTGTGCATAAATGAGGTCATATTGTTGAGCCTTGTTGATGGCTTCTTCTTTAGATTGTGGGACGGTGGAAGCTACATCCTTACCAAGGAGAGCGACAAGTGATCTAAGAAACCAGTCAAGGCATTGATGTTTGGTGGTTTCTGCTTTACATAAACTACGTCGCCTACGCCACTCATGAATGTGGTCAGCGATGTGGGTGGCTGAGGTCTGTTTGAAGTTGGATAGTAGTTCAAGACCGTTTTCATGGCGGATAGGTAATTGGAAGAAAGTTAAGAAGGCTTTGGCCAAGGATTCAAAGGTCGTATGGGACCCTGATTTTTCTTCGACATACCATTTGGCTGATGGGCCAGTGAGTGTGCATTGAAATAGTCACAATTTGACGGAATCATCCATAATGATATTGGAAGAACACCATATATGAAAGGTCATGACATGATTGGCGGGGTCATCCCCTGCCTTCCCTTCAAACTTTGGTATGTCTGAAGGAAGTTTGGTTGGCATTGCAGGCCATGTGGTGTCGTGCAAT
>WSFP011583143.1:0-10434 GCA_009831015.1 Picea engelmannii | reverse complement strand
CCCCCCATTCTCTCCCTCTTTCCCTCCCTTCTTTCCTCCCCCCCTTCTTTCTTCCCCTCCCCAAGCTCTCTTCTCTCTTTCTCCCTCCATTTCTCCCAAGTCTAGCCTAACCTAGTATAACCTAAACCAACCCTAAAGTAGGCTAGCCTAACCCTACCCTAAGCTAGCCTTATTTAACCTAATCTAACCTAGCTTAACCTTCAACCTAGACTAGCCTAGTTGAACTTGTCCTAACCTACCTTAGTGTATCTTAAAATATCCTACATTGAGCTTGCCTAGTCTATCCAGCCCTAATATATACTATCCTAACCTAACCTTAGCCTAACCTAAGCTATCCTACCTTAAACTAACCTTGCCTAGCCTAGCATAGCTTAACCTAACCAAACCTAGCCTAGGTCAGCTTGGCCTAACCTATCCTACCTTTCCCTACCCTAACTTAGCTTAATATAACCTACCCTACAATAACCTACTTGAATAGCCAAACCTAACCTAACTCATCTCACCTTAACCTAGTGTAGCCTACTCTACCCTAACCTACATAGACTGATCTAATCTAACCTAGATAGGCTATGTTATCCTATCGTAGCCTAACCTTAAGTCTAAATCCCTAATAATAAGCCTAAACCTAAGCCTAAGCCTAAGCCTTTATATAACCCAAGGCCCAAGTCTCACATAATACTTCCTTTCATAAAATGATATTAATGCTTTGAACAAATTTATAATATAACAATATACAACTTAAATYTATTTTTGAATATGGAATAGAGAATCATGGATCCATTATGTTAATTAAAGTACAAATTACATAATTTTAATAGAAAATACAAAGCAATACAAATAAATTAACAAAATGACAACAAACATATAATAAATTTACATCACACACTTCAAAAAGATTAGAAACCACATGTAAAATAACTAACATAAATAATGAATATATAAAAAAAATGTAAAATATAGCTTTATCCACAATGAAAAAATAACAAATAATAAATATTTTAAGTTAAAAAACAACACAAGAAAATATTCAATGTACAGAAAGAACTATATACAAATTTTCTATTTACTTAATTAATTAAAAGTAAAATGAACTATAAATACAAATAAATACTTTAGTAAAATTATAATATAAAAAACATATAATTTATTATCATAAAAAAATTAAATATAAACAATTAAATATTTGATAATTAAAATCTTTAATTATTTTTTATTCATTTTTATTTAAAAATGATAAAAACAATATAACTTAAATTTATATTTTTTATTTTTATTTAAAAAGAAAGGAAAAAATCAATTCATATATTTGTACAATACCTAAAATAAACACTATGAAATCTTATTTTTCCAAGCTTAATAAATAATCTTTATAAATGAAAAAACAAATAAATATAAATACATACTATACACGCCATAATTTTTTTTTATTAAATTTAGAGATAAACCATTTAACATAATCTAATATTAAAACCCTGAATCTTGTTTTAAGAAAACTCTAATTCTTCTATTCTTATTAAAATACAGTAGTCAACATAATGAACCGTTCCTAAGATCTATTGAAAAGAAATATATAACTTCAATAAGCAAGGCATAAAATATACTTGAAAACTAAAATGGAAGATGGGGGTGCTTTAAATTTAAATTATAATTTGAAATGTTTTTTTTTGTTTGAATTTTGAGATATAAACTTATATGAATCACTATTTTTTGTTGTTCAAAATCTGTTTCTGAATAAGATGAAAAACTTAAATAATTACTACAATTATATGGAAACAATCACTACCATTATATGGAAATAATCACTCAACTTTATTAATCTAACAAATTTTCACCAATTTTTTCATTCAAATTATACAGAAATAATCACTTAATTTATGAATCTAAAAATTTAAATAAAAACAATTAATACAATATATCTGAAGATTAAAATTTTTTATTTTTTTGTTTCTTTTATTTTTATTTAAAAAAAAAATAAAAACAATTCATATATTTATATTTGTACAATATATAAAGACTAAAAAATCTTTACATATAAACCGACACAGAGTACGCATATTATAGCTTGCATCCAGCGGAGACGCACTTCATATCGAATATATATCATGGCAGTTTAGAAGCTATTGATAAGAGACTATTGATAAGATTGGACGAATATCAACTCAATGGGATATTGTATGCATGCAGGCATGAGTTTCTGGGGATTTAAAAGAAATTTCTGCAGTCACGAGTTTCTGGGGATTTAAAAGAAATTTCTGCAGTCATTAGGTTTCAATTTTTAAGGTTCTGGAGATTTAAAATAAACTTTTGTACGCATGCAGTTATGAAGTTTCAACCTTTAAGGTTCCGGGGATTTAAAAGTAAGGTTCTGGAGATAATACTTATGAAAATCATCTCAATGCGTTAATAATAAAATAGCCTATATTCGCTAAACTCAGTCTTGATATAATTATTCATTCAAAATTCAAGAGGGGTGAAGCCATTTATTATAGTATGATATTTATAATAATGGGTAAGCTTTATAATTTGTAATCTAGTGAAAGAAAGACACATACAAATTTCTATTCATTCAAAATTAACCACGGGTAAAGCTATTTATTATAGTATGATATTTGTAATAATGAGTAACTATATAATTTGTAATCTATTGAAAGAAAGAGCATATTGATATATGGGAAAAAATATACATATAAATTTTTAAAATTTGTAACTTCTAAGATGTAGTTAGGGGTTGTTTAATTTTTTTATATTTTTGTTTTTAGTTGTAATTTGGTAATATAAATTTGTAGAAAATCACAAATTTTTTTTCTTATAAATTGTATTTATGAATGTTCAAAAGTCTCTGAAATATTTGGATTATAGAGAATTAACTACTCAAATCTATAGATTCAATAATTTTTGAAAAAAAACTTATGTACTCATGAGGTTTCAACCTTTAAGATTTTGGGGATTTAAAAGTAAGATTCTAGGAAAAATATTCACTAAAATCAACTCAATAGGATAATAATAATAAAATAACCTATAGATTTATTTATTCAAAATTTACTCGGGGTGAGGCATTTTATTATAGAATGGTATTTGTAATCTAGTGAAAGAAAGAACATTTATATAGGAAAAAAATACATATACAAATTTTTAAAAATTTTAATCTTTAAGATTTAGTTAGCCGTTTTCTATTCATTTTATATTTTTTTTTTTTAGTTGTAATTTAGTGATATAAACTTGTATTAAATGACATTTTTTTTTTAAATTATATTATACAAAATTAATCATTCAAATCTATAAATTTAATAATTTTTGGAAAAATATCTAACAAAATTAAATAGAAAAAAAAAAAACACAAAACAAATAAAATAAAGAATTTTGTTGTTATTATATATTTATTGTTTGAAATTGAATTTATTTACTGAATTGCAAATATTAAGTTAAAAAGAAAAAGAAAAGGTTAATGGATATATAAAGTCTAAAAGTCGAAGCCATTAAGCATAACACAAACAGTCTATTGTTAGCAGAATTAGGATTGTGAATCGCGTAGTCAGTGAAGCCAGTTTCGGAGGCTTCAGTAAAAGATAAAGTAAAAATACATGGGATGTGGGTCAGTTAACTAATCAGATAATGCATGCCGGGTTAGAATAATAAAAGAACACTAAATTTCGTCAGCAAAGATGGGCAGGTGAAGCTGTTCAAGAAGCAGATTAAACTATCTACGGAGAAAATAATTAAAAATTAGTTTCATAAAAGAGATAATATAAGTAGATTAAGTGTTAAAAAAGAAGGATTCTGGTTAAACTAATCAGAAAAATAACATAAAAAATTAAATTACTAAAAAAATGGGTTAACTTAGTAAAAAGATCGATTAAACCTCTTGTTAACAAAATATTTTATGTATTCAACATGGCGAGAGCAATGGCATCAAGGTTAACCTATTGAGAGACAAGAAAAGAAAAATGAAAGCCATACATACCTTTAGCTCGAATTCGTTTTGTGAAAGGGTTTCAGAGGGCTTGAATCCTATCGAAGGCGCCTCTTCTTTCGTTAAGCTCTTATAACTAATAAATAGATAGAACAGAGCCGAACCTGAAATATTTGAAATCAATTTGACCAATCAAAGGAAGGCTATACATGAGATTTGGAATAAGCAGGAAGAGATTAAGTCTCTTGAATGAATTTACAAAACAATCTCTGCAGAAGGAAATAATAATGATAAAATATACCATTGAGATGTCAATGATCATTCAAAAGCGAATGATGCAGGTGCCTCCAATTCAGTTCAGCCTCTTCCTCCAGCACACAGACACGACTCAGACTCTACCCCACGCACACTAAGAAAACCAACCACAGGCATACCAGAGATCATTGAGGAGGGGGAAAATATTGAAGGACATTCCGTTAGAGATTATCATGTTTTTTCACTTTTGATTTTCACAAATTCCCAAACGTTCAGTTTATCCATGCGTTATCATGCTTTTTCAGTTTCGATTTCAAATATTACAGATAGATACTTTCCCTCCGTCCGTTAGAAATTTCAAATATTACTGATAGATAGTTTCCCTTCGTCCCTCACACTTAAAAGTTATAAATATTCAAGTTAAATCAAATATATTATTAAGTAAAATGCAATAATAATTAAATATGTATATAATAGCGTAAGAGAATCAAATTTTAAGTAAAATGCAATATAAAATAAAATACAATTCATCTTGTTTTCTTGTTTAGTAATATTTTATAAAGTATTTAAATCAAAAATTAATATTTAAGTTCAATTAAATATATTAAGTTATAATCATAAAAATAAATATGTATGTAATAGTTTAATTGAAACAAATATTAAAGTAAAGTGAAATATAAAACATAATGATAATTTAGTTTGCCAGATGAATAACAATAATATTTATAAAGTGTTTATCTCAATAATATTTTACAAAGTTATTGTATAAGTTTTTATGAAATTTTGTTTTTTTTATACACATAATTTCAAATATATAATTATATCTTTTGTAATATCATATAAATAATAAATATTTGATATTTTATAATTAAATCTTTTGTAATATGATATAAATAATAAATATCAAACAATTTCAAGTGAAAAAATATTCACTATAATATCATATAAATAATAAATATTAATCAGTTTCAAATGAAAGAATATTTATAATATGTAAGTAAAAGAACATTAAGAATATTTGATATGAAAGAATATTTATAATATGTAAGTAAAAGAACATTAAGAATATTTGATATTGAATACTTTGAAAATGATTTTTTTAATAAGAAAAATACTTTGATATAAATTTTACACTATGATATTAAACGACATTAAATTAAGTAAAAATATTATAAAGTAGGAAAAAAAAAAGGTAATATATACATTTCAAATTTTAAATTAATAAAGATTGAACATTTTTCATTGCATGATACATCAAGTAGTTTTTGTAATACTAAATCCAAATACCCCATCATCCCTTGAGCCTAATTTAAATTAACAAGAGAAACTGCAATTTAGTTTTTAATTCATTGGATAATAAATTTATTGTTATTATTATTATTATTTTAAGATACTGAGGTGATTTATTAAATTAAATTTTTTATTTTTTAAATAAAAAAATTTAATATTATTATTATTATTATTATTATTATTATTATTATTATAAAATATTTAATATTAATATTATTTTATTCTTTGGATAAAAAAATTAATATTAATATTATTGTTAATATTATCTATTTTGTAATATTTGTGCATCCTATATTCATATATTAATTGGATACACAAGTAGCCTCACAATGTAGACTCCTGATTTCAATTATTCTAGAACTACTAAGTTGCTCATTTTAATGCGAAAACCTTTAAATGCTAAACAAGGTTTACACCATAACAACTTGCAATCTAAAATTAAGATGACATTGGCTAATTGTATTTTTTTACTTAAGAAAATAGGTCAAGCACAAGTGGCTTGGCTTTTATTGAATTGTAAATATTTTTTAAATAAATAAATTATAAAACTTAATTTTTTAATATGAAATGATTAAAAAAAAATCTTGTATTCTTTAGATGAAATAATACTATCCACTAGGTGCATGTTAACAATTATCCTATGAGACACTCCTGCATCATTATTAGTGAGTTATTAAATGATACGATCTATTAAGTGCATGTTAAACTAGTATTACTATCTATTAGGTGCATGTTAAACCAGTATCCTATCATTCATTTATTAAATGATATGATCTACTAAATGCATGTTAAACTAGTATTACGATATACTAGGTGCATGTTAAACTAGTATCCTAAGAGTAAGTTATTAAATGATACGATCTAATGAGTGCATGTTAAACTAGTATTACGATCTACTAGGTGCATGTTAAACTAGTATTCTATGAGACCTTCTTGCATCATTAGGTGAATGTTCAACTAGTATCCTATCAAACACTCTTGCATCATTACTAGTAAAATAATAGTTAATATTGTTATATGCTTTTGTAAATTCGAAAAAACATAAGAGGTGCATGTTAAACTAGTATCTTATCACTCCTCCATCATTATTGCTAAAGTTAATTGTAAAATGATGTGTGATATTGTTATATACTTTTGTGTTTTTAAAAATCATAAAGGATTAATGTATGCCAAGATCAAGAACATATAGTGTAAACTATTAGTGTATGCCAAGACCAAGACCATATAGTCTAAATGATTAGTGTATTCCAAGACCAAGACCATATATTCTAAACGATTAGTGTATTCCAAGATCAAGATCCACACAAAAGACATAGATAAAGATATTATGGTTGATTGTCAAAAATGATTCATAGAAACACATTTATTAAAATATTTTTATCAAAATATATTTAAAAATATAAATAATAAAATATTTTTAACAATTAAAGTCATTCAAACTATACTTTTAATTGTTAAATTCATTTAAACTATATTTTTAAAATTTATGGAAGATCCCTATTATTATTATTTACTCTCGTAAATAATGGTTTTGTCTCTTGTAACCATTACTACAAAAACCAGATAATATAAAAATCATTTCCTTACATCAACCTGCTAATATAAAAACCATTTTTTATTTTAATTTGTACATTTAACATTTCAACATTTCATTTTGATGACATTCACGACCACTCAAAAAAAACACACTTAAAACTAGATTTTCCTAAAATATTAGATGAGGAGAGTTAAATTCTTAATAGAGTAGTAGGAGAGTGGGCATTCTTGAAAAAGACTTTTGAAATTATGTATTTCAAAATTTATAACATACCCAATGTAATGAATAATTCTTGTACTATTTTATTAGATGGATATTACAACAGCCCATAAAATAAATTAAATAAAAAACAACTTAAAATAACATTAAATAAAAATAAGTTTACCATGATGCATAAAGATCGTCATTGAACATTTAACTCTTAGAGTAGAACCACTTCCATGTATGAAAAACACTTAGCAAATTTTAGGAAAATACTAGTCTCACTCTCTATTTATAGATGGAATCTTTATTTTGGAATCATAATCGTTGGCCATCATCTCCACCTTTTTGTGCACAATTCCACGATATGGGAAGGAGTGATCTTGTTTCGTCAAAGTTCTAGGAAGGAGTGATATTGTTTCGCTTGAGTGAAGAGAGATTGCAGGTGAGGAGATTAGAATACATAAAGGGAACTTACTTTTGCATTTTTGCTCACTAAGGTTTATGATAAAACCCTATGGTTGAGTGAGTCGATTTTGATAGATGTTGAGGTTATTCACAAAATAACAAGTCTTCCCATCAAAGGATAACTCGTTAAATTTGTTTCCAGAGACAACAATAGCTAGATCAATAAACTCATAGGTAAGACCCGTATTGAAGGAAAAACTTTAAGGGATTTAAAAATTAGTTATATTAGGAGTAAGATTCATTAGTGGATTACAATTAAATAGTCTAATAAAATAATCCTAATATAACCGTGACACCAATAAATCCAAGGGTTTAAAAATTAGTTATATTAAGAGCAAGATTCATCAGTGGATTGAAATTAAATATTCTAATCAAATAATCCTGTGACATCAAATTGTATTGAGAGTCACATAGAGAACAATATGCAATTATAATAGTAATATGTACTTGCAATCGAAGCCCTACAATTATTGAAAGACTGGAAGTATCTTCCTCCATTCCCTTGAAGTTCTTTCTGCTCCAAAGGCATATACAAATCCAATTCCTTCAAGTCCATTCTCCTCTTCTATCAGATACGACCGCGACGGAGGCCCACTAGACTCAAACTATACAAACAAAAACCATATCATGGATAAAGAAGAGAGGACAAGGTAAATGTTAAAGATGTCCTCTTCCTCTCTATATATATCCTTCCAATCTTTTTTACATTTCTTAAATATTTCCCTGCAATACTTTTTTTAAATATATGTTCTTTGAGATATATATAATTCCTTTCTACAGATAGAAAACTCTCTTTGCTCTACTCATAATTAATAAAAACATATGCTAGGAAAGAATCAACCAATGACTAGTGTGAAGACTGTAATTAATAAAGGTTGTCCTCCCTACCCTCCTCTCCTTACCAGCGACGAGGAGAGTCATTTTCATCCAAAACATGCAACTCATAATTTCCTATACAATTTCAACTAAAAACACAATAAAAATATGTACAACTCCAAAAGTACTAAATTTTTATCGTATAAAGGCATAATAGAAAGAACTTTACATTGTCATGTTCCCTAAATCCCGTCAATAAGTCATTTGTGTAATATTTTTCCATGAGTACTCTTCTTTGCACATGCAAGTCATATTCAATCCAAAAGTAAATATTTGATGTTACTGTTTCAAAAAAATAACTTGAAGGCGGTGTGCTTTTCACTAAAATACTACATTTTTGCAACCACTGTGCAAATATAATCAAGGGACATATTTGTACATGTTATACTTTTGCAAGGAAATCCTTTGGGCACTTTAAAATATGAAGTAAACGAATAAATATGTGATCATATGACCATGGATAACATATCTGAGATATCAAAAAATTCAAATTTATCTCCAAAGATTCTTGCATCCAACAACAACTGAGTCATTCTCACAATAAGCCTCTAGCCCATCCCTTGTTCCACTTGAAGTTGTTTAATGTGAATCTTAATTCAGCTTCCCTTCCTTGAGATTATTAATTGAAAATGACACATTCTTTGAAAAACAGACTAGTGCTATGATTCCATCTATGTCTTATTGATGCACAAAATTATTTATTTATATGATATAAGAAATCAATTGAGAGCCATGGACAATGACAAGCTTTATAAATCCACGATAAGTAAGAATGGTTGTAACTATGAAAGGTAAGAAGTAGTATGGTGTTGACCTAGAATGTATTAACCTGATTAATATGAAGGAAAGAATCAAATTTCAATTGCTTGTCTCGGGTCAATGAGTATGAAAGGCCAGCACTAGTAGGTGCTTGGCAGGGGCCCACATTATCAAAGGGGAGAATCTTAATCATGTCGTATACTTTGTTGGCGAAGACAAATTCTGAAGAAGACTATCTAGCTATGTAATGGAAGGATTAAACTTAAGAACATATGGGTAAACCGATCAAACCCAATGTGATTCTCATTCTTTTCTGCAATTTCCATGCCTTTTTTTTTTTTTAGTTTTGGCTCATGCTTTTTACCACAAATATATCTCTGATTTTGTCTTGAATCATGCAGGATTTAATATATCCTTCGAGAACTGGAAAGTTATGTTTTTTCATGATGTTATATATAGACGAAATGAAGTCAATGAGTCTGCAATTCCCTCGAGTCTGGACTCTGAATCCATAACAGTCCCCAATAATTGTTTCCCCACTTCGTATGCATCCTATCATGATCCATATGGTGCATTACCAATGTATTTTGGGATGGATAGAAATTACGGAGGCTCGACCAACTTTGAAGGTCACATTCACTAAAAGTGACTGGATGGTGTAGGCTAAGTCCATCAAGATGTGAGGCGATGGTGCAGGATAATTCCATCAAGACATGAGGGGATGGTGCAGGATAACTTCATCTTGTTGGTTGTCACTATAAACCTTAGGTTAGTTCCAACAAACCGCAAGACAGAGCCTAGAAGAAAAATTATGATTTAGGAAGGACAAAGGACTCTAGAAACACACCCACTAGGAGGTCCCACTCAAGGTGTTACAGGTATGAACTAACTGAGAGGGGGGGGTGAATCAGTTAGTTTAGATTATTAACCATTTACTCTCATTTTTAACTTTGAATCATTAATCTTAGTGGCAGTGAGTATTTACTGTGAAATCTAGAGTTATAAACATAAAGCAGATAGTATAAAGAACGACAATCACACACAGCATTCATTCACAAGTACGAGACACAGATTTTTCAAGAGGAAACCCAACCAGGGAAAAAACCTCGTCTTCTTAAGATGTTCAGCAAGCTTCAAC
>WSFP011583140.1:0-10434 GCA_009831015.1 Picea engelmannii | reverse complement strand
GACATGAATATACACAGGACACCCAAATATCCTTAGATGCCCTACTTCAGGTTTGATCCCTGAGAAGACTTCTTCGGGAGTCTTGTCCTTCAAGATAGCATGTGGACACCTGTTTTGAATATACACGACAGTGGAGGTAGCTTCTGCCCATAAAGAATTTAGCAGATCCTGGTCAAACAACAATGCTTCCGCTGCCTCACAAATCGTCCTGTTTTTCCTCTCAGCAACTCCATTTTGTTGAGGGTTATATGGCACAGTCAACTGTCTCTTGATTTCTGCTAACTTGCAGAAGTCCTCAAACTGGAGAGATTCAAACTCTACTCCATTGTTTGTTCTAAGGATTCTTATGTGTTTCCCTATCTTCTTTTCAATAAAATCTTTATACTCTTATGAATATACACGGCAGTGGAGGTAGCTTCTGCCCATAAATAATTTGGCAGATCCTGGTCAAACATCATTGCTTTCACTGCCTCACAAATCGTCCTATTTTTCTTCTCAGCAAGTCCATTTTGTTGAGGGTTATATGGCACGGTAAACTGTCTCTTGATTCCTGTTGACTTGCAGAAATCCTCAAACTGGAGAGATTCAAACTCTCCTCCATAGTCTGTTCTAAGGATTCTAATGTGTTTCCCTGTCTGCTTTTCAACAAAATCTTTACATTCTTTGAATTTATCAAATGTGTCACTTTTAGCTTTAAGGAAATATATCCAACATTTTCTTGAGTAATCATCAATAAAAATGGCATAATACAAACAACCATTGAGTGAGGGAGATGACATGGGACCACATACATCAGAATGAACCAAATCTAAGATGCCTTGAGCTCTGTTGTCACTACTAGAAAATGATTTCTTTATATTTTTACCTAGCATGCATCCCTTACAAATTTCATTTTTACTAAGAGAAATAGAGGGCATGCCACATACCATGTTCTGTAGATATAGACGAGATTTGTAATGAAGATGTACAAGTCTTTTGTGCCACAACTTGTTGGAGCTAGTCTCATCATGAGCCAATGCCTGAACTGACTATCCTGACACGGTGTACAGTCGTCCACTGCGAGTTCCAATGGGTTTTGTTGTAATTAAGTGGCTACCTTTAGCCCATAGTAGTGCCTTCCTGTCCTTGAAGATCACCTAATATCCCTTGTCCTCAAGGGTTGCAATTGATAGTAGATTATTTTTTAGCCCTGGAACATATAATACTTCATCAACATCAAGTCTAGCCCTAGATCTCAATCTGAAGGAGATAGAGCCTACTCCCTCTATATTGTAACATTTTGCATCCCCAAGCTTGACCTACTCTGCAAAAGATTTTGTCTCGAAATCTGAGAGGATATCCTTATACCCTCTCATGTGCTTTGATGCACCATTGTCTACTAACCAAGCTTTCGGCCCCGTGAAAACTGAACTGGATAAGGAAAAAACCAAGTAATATTCTTTTCTATTTTCTTTCTCATTAGAAGGACTTTTCTAATTTCTTTTGGATTCATCATCCTCATCAGTTGAGGCATGATGTTTCCATTTCCTTGGATATTTCTTTATAACCCAACAATCCTTAGAAAAATGACCCAACTTATTACAACTAAAGCATTTAATCTTAGATATATCAATATTCTTGCCTTTGAATGTACCTTTGTTGTTCGGCTTCCTCTGAGAGCCTTTCTGGAAAGTGTCTTTCTTCTTTCCCTTCAATCTTGATGCTAAAGCTGAGTGCTCTTCTTTCATTGGCTCGCTCCTGGTAGCTGTGTGACTCTTCTCCTAGAGGCAATCATGCCATAACCTCTCAAACGTGGGTTGAATCTCTCTCCCACTTACACTGGATAAGAAGGTCTCCCATGAAGGAAGATCGTCAAAAATGGCCTGCAGTAAATCATCACCGTCCATTGTCACCCCTGTGACCAAAAGATGATCTCTAATCTGGGCTATCCTGGAACAGAAAGATGCCACTTATTCACCTTTCTCCATCTTCAAATACTTAAGCTTGTGCTTAAGTGTCCTCTTCTAACTTGGAGCCTATTTCTCATACAGATTCACCAAGGTATCCATACAGTCCTTAGCAGTCATTAACGAAGTCATTGCAGGCATTATACTGTCTTTGACTGAGTCAAAGATGATTCACTTGGCCTTTGTTTGACTCTTCCTGAAGGCCGCTCTTCTTGCATTATTCGTGGGTTCCTCCACCACTGTGGTCACATACTACTCAAGATCATGCTCCTGCAAGATATTTGTTATCCGGAGCTTCCACACATTGAAGTTGGTAGCTCCTTCGAGCCTATCCTCAGCCCTGATTGAAACTCACTCCAAGAAACTCTTTGGGGTTGTAGGCCAAAGATGTTTGGTAACTCAAGAATATGGTAAATTTGGTATGCTTGGAACAATGGGATAACTCAATGACTAATGAAATGGACAACTCATCATATATTCGAATAAGACAGTGCTTTTAGAAATCAATAATCAGACAAGACAGTTTAAACAGGGGATGAAGAATACTAATCTTGATAACCAAATACAACTAGGTGTAGGGCCAATACAAGATAGCAAGAAGTCCTTCAATTCAAGTTTATGAGCTTAATAAAGAGATGACAATGTTTAGAAGCTAAGACAAACTAAAATAAAGTACAGAAAGATAAGATGCATGAGCAATTCTGATATTGAAGACAAAAGAAGACTATGATTCTATTATCAAATAAGAGTCTATAACAGTAGCAAAATGTGTCCAAGATTGAACCCCCAGTTCCTCTTACGTCTTGAGCTTTATATCTTTACAATACAGTTTTCAGATCCTAAAAGAATGGATCAGATATGTTAAAGATAGAAAGTCAAAACTGATTTACAAAAGATAAGGAATGATCCTCAAAATGAGGTCAATTCCACATTTCATGGTCTTCAGATGATGTAGAATCCTTGTGCAGTGCAGATAAGTCTTCCAAGGTTGTTTGATGACTCTTAAGATAGATGAAATTTGAATTTCCTAATTTTGGAAAAAGCCCTGATTTGTTGCCTCCAAAATAGGTGTTGAAACCAACTTGAATACCTTTTCTAACCCTTTTACATCAAAAGTGGATTGTAGATCTGACTCTATAATTCAACATCTATCCATTAAAAGAGTTTTCAAGAGATTCGGATTGGTAAAACTTCGATCTGGGAAACATTTCACCAAATCTGGCCATCTCAGGTTTCACCAGCTATTTCACCTTACGATCTACTAGTTAGCTGGTGAAAGCGCTGCTTTTCATCAGCTAACTGGTTATAATTTCGCCTTTTGCGCTGGTGAAAACTCTGTTTTGGTCAAAAAGGAAAACTTTCATGATCAAATCTGTTGTTTCATCATAAAATCAGTATTCTTTAGATTTCTCTCCCATTGTGACCTAAGAATACCTGGATCATCCCTGGACGGTCTCGAGTGTTATTGCTTGGCCATGGAGTCCCATCTTGCATGGTCCATCCCTCCTCAGGCACTTTTTGTGCTTTGGCCACAAGAGCATTGATTCGGATCTTGTACTCTTCATATTCCCTCTTCATTGCTCTCTGTTCTTTAACAAACAAAGGCTGTACTTTTTGCAAAATGGCACCCACTTCCTTGCAAATTCTGAAGTTTCTGAAAGGATTTCAAAAGTCAACATTGTTGCTCCATCATCAGAAACATAGCATGAAACTTTATCAACAGGATAATCCATAGCAAGGATAGACAGGACAGTATTTGTTGTGACAAGAGGAGGCTCCTTCAGAGGGCCCACTGTACTGACAAAAATATCAACACCAAACAACTGAGATGGCTCTCCTTCTCTATCAAAACTCAAAGCAAGCCTGTCAAGATAGGTTTCTCGGTTAATGGGCATCCATTTAGGAAATTGGTCAAGAATCCATAACAACAACAGAACCAACCTCCATAATCTCCAGCATTGGGCAAAGGAACACAACCAAGGTGGGTACAAACACCAACTACGACAAGCCACTCTAGATTTAAAACCCTTGTTGAATCTTCCTGAGTATAACACAGAGAGTTAACATTTACACTGTTTGCCAACTAGATGTCATCTTCTGTGCGTCTCCTAATAAAAATAGGATTTCCACGCCACTTGACTGTGACAGTACTCCCAGCCTCAAAGTTGGATAGATCCACTTCAAGAGATGTCATTGCAAGAAAATCCTTACTTCCAGACATGCTCAAAATAAATTTCAGAACCATCAACCGGATAAAAGAGGCATACACAAATCTTTCGCTTGTCAAGATAAAGTAGGTGAATGCTCTCTTACTAGGATCCCCAGGGGTAAAACGCTCATGATTAGATTCATCATACTCTATTTGATGTGGGGTTTTTAATTGTTGCAATAGTGGCAGGTATATCCGAGAATGCTAGCTCATGCCTGGGAACAAGTGACTCTATTGAAAAACCACGGAAGAGAAAGTGAGATTTCCACAATGGATTCAACAGTTGTAAACCCTGAGGGAGATTGGAAGAGGAAATAACAGTATTGTCCTTGAGTGCATCAGAGCTCACCAACTCCAGCGATGATGATGGAGAAGTTGTATTCCTCACAATACCAAATTCCTGGTAGATTCGTTGAAGCTCATCCAGAGTAATTAGCCTCCTTCCATTGTTGTCAAAATAAGAAAAGGCAAAAAAGAGATGCTCCTCACATTCCATCTTCTACTGTAAACAACTTAAGTATTCAATGTTATTAGCCTCTAGTTTTATGCTCCCTGGCTTCTCTTCTAGAGCATCCATTTCTCCTTGGTAACTTAAGAAAAAATTTACCAACAATAGAATTTCAAAACGCCATCTGCAAAATTTTGGGCACCTTTCAACTAATGAAAAGAATGGAGCTGGCACTTGCATTTTGATGAGTTGTGTTTAACTGATGTGTCAATTTTTTACTTAAGTCTGTGGGTCGAATGGAACTTGGAGCGTTGGAGTGAGAACTGGACTTCAAGCTTAAATTTCGATGGATTATATGAAATGGAGCTTGGCGTTTGTATGTGGATTTAATGTGTTGCGTGGCATATAGATTTTGAATTGGCACTTGCGCTTGGGCCCTAGTGACATGTGGTTTTATGAAAAGACTATGAGTTAAATTCATAGCTTTGTCTCGACTTATTGTTTGGTTTTTGTATGACTTGTGAGTTAGCATGTAGCTTGACATATGGCTTGGGCTACATGTCGACTTGTGGCTCCTCTAAAACTTTTTGCAATAGAGCCCTAGAACCTAAAAGACTTGTAGTCTTAACATGAGAATGACTTGTGGCTTGTGGCTTGAATTTGAATAAGTTTAGGACACTTAAAGCACACACCATATTTTGGTTAAAATAACAAAATAACAATATATATTTTTTATTTGCAAATCTAAGAGGCATAAAACTAAGGTTTTATGCTCTAATAACAGAGTTTTGGGAATGCAGATCAGAAAGCAAAGTCATAGGAGTCTTTGGGAAAACGCAGTCAATAGGAGCTTGTCAAAAATATCTGGAAATAGTTGGAGATCATGACACTGGTTAAATATAGGCAAAAATGGAAAATCTAGAAAAAACTCTAAAATTTACCAGTACATTTTGAGCGCTAACAGGTTCCTCCACCACTTTGGTCACATACTACTCAAGATCATGCTCCTGCAAGATCTTTGTTATCCGGAGCTTCCACACATTGAAGTTGGTAGCTCCTTCGAGCCTATCCTCGGACCTGACTGAAATGGAGGATGCCATGGACCTCACACTGGAAACTTAACCAAGCTAGCTTGGATCTGTGTACCTGTTGCTACACTTCAACACGTTTAACACATCCTATGCTCTGATACCATGTTAAATTATGAGCTTGATTTCTTATGCAGATTAATTCTTTTATTTTCTTCAATACTTTGATTCCAGCTTAATACATTTCAACCATACCAAATCATAATCGAATAGCAATAACTATGTAGATAAGTAAGCATGCACATCAACAACACATATACCCTGGGGAAACCCTGTACAGGGAGAAAAACCCTACCAAATGATATTCCTTTATTGCATTAATAATGTAAGATCACTTACAAATATCCACCATGAATGTTATGCTCTTAAAGAGATTTCCAAGATGACTCTGACCTGACAAAGACCTAAGAGACCTTGTTGAAATACACCTCTGATATGTTGCTTCTATTGTTGATATACAACACTGATATGTTGTTGATATACGCCTCTGATATGCAGCCTTTATTGTTGATATACAACACTGATATGCTTCTTTGGTATGCTGCCTCTTTATCACTGATATGCTCCTCTATTGCTTCACCCTTAACCTGCATATCAAACTGTGTTGAAGAGAGGGTTTGACCTCTGCTTATATCGGTTGAAGAGGGGAAGAGGATAGGCTCGAAATAGTAACCTGTTTGCATGCTTTAATCATAACTCAGCTTCATACTTTAGTTCGAACTTAGAACTAGACTTGAGACTGGTATACTTTAGTTAGAAAATAGAACTAGACTTGAGACTTCAGTCACAACTCAACATTACACTTTAGTTCTAAAATAGAACTAGACTTAAGACTGGTATACTTTAGTTCAAAAATAGAACTAGACTTGAGACTTCAGTCACAAATCAACATTACACTTTAGTTCGAAAATAGAACTAGACTTAAGACTTCAGTTGCAACTCAGCATTACACTTTAGTTCGAAAATAGAACTAGACTTAAGACTTTAGTTACAACTCAGCATTACACTTTAGTTCTAAAATAGAACTAGACTTAAGATTTCAGTTACAACTCGACTCTTTACAAGGCAATTCGAAATTCTCTTCATGGTGGATAATGTTACACGTGCCAACACACTAGATCAATACATTTATATCATTTGCAATATTAGGAATATCATTTGTTTCTAGCTCATAGGAATTTTATATTCAACCTAACTTTTGCTAGATGCCTTGAATTTTGCTCATGGCTCACAAGGCTTGACTAGGCTCACAAAGGTTGTACATTCCCCTTGACTTTTGCACTAGTCTGTCTATGCTCACATAGGTTGTACGTTCCCCCTTATTTTTGCACTAGATTTCCTATGCTCACAGAGGTTGTGCGTTCCCCCTGAATTTTGCACTAGACTCACATAGCATCTCGTTCGTCCTGACTTTTGGTTTGACTCACAGAGGTTGTACGTTCCCCCTGCCTTTTGTCAATACCTCACAACATTGGTTGATTCTCCAAAACTCCATGGCTAACCTTAGGGTGGCCCATATGGCCTCTCATTGGAGAATGATTGTCTATGCTGCCAAATTTAACACATCGACCACACTAACATATTATTTAACTGATGTATTTATACCCAACAATGGACAACTTCTAGGAACGCAAACAAGCAATCATGTCCAAGACTTTTCCTTTGTGCATCCCTCTATCAAACTATGTGTGTATTCTTCTGTCAGACGCAAGCTCAGATCAATAGGGGCCTGCAGGAAAAATCGTCTATCGTGGTACCTCAGGCTGACAGTTCTGTCTCCACGGCCAGACCTCCATCCCTTCTATTTATGGAGTGAGTCGACGTTTCAACCACTAGTGCTTGTTCATTAACTGATTTCACCTAGGGATCGGGACGAAGCTTGACGACTAGGGGGTGGCCATGTGCTTCTATTTGATTTGATGCTAAACGAGCACGTGATTTTGGGGTCGTCAAAAGCGATTTTCACCCACACCTCTTTTGGGACCGAAACTCACCACCTTCCACCACGTATCTCTCTTGCAATACTGTGGTTTAGATTTCGGCCCGCTCAAGAATTTTAACGCCCGAGCATGTTGTGACGCTGAAATGAAGCATGGTCGTTATTCTAATCGTGATCTGGGATCTGGGAACGCCTGTTATTTCAGTGTCCCCGCTAAAGCTTATCCGCCTGCCAAATATAACGTCCTTCAAACCGCGCTTAGAGATGGTGTTGGCATGCTTTACATGCAGTATGTGTTTTTCATTGATGGCAAGATCAGAGTATGCAGCGAAGGCAAAACAAGGACAAAGTAAGCTCAGGAGGAATTAGCGCAGAGTTGAACGCAGTGCGTAGGTGTGCACCAGGGATGAGGTTAACTCATTGCCAAAGCTCAAGAGAGATAGCGTACTCAGGATCTCAGGCGGATCAAAGGTCGAGGCCCTTGACACTTAGAAATTATCACAAGTAAGAAGGATGCGTAAGCTCAGGAGGAGAAGCGTCAGTGATCATTGGATCCCATCCTGAATTCCCGATGGCCGTCAGATCTGAATGTAGACAAGAAGAGCGTGCTGAAGAGGAGGACAGATCTCATGCGTTAGATCCAAGCGCGGGATCCGACCATCATTGGATCAAGGAGAACCTACATGTTCTTTAAAGTACAAGGAGAAGCGAGCATACAAAATCCTGAAAGAAGGAGGATCGTCCATTTACGGGTAGGAAACATGGACATAGATCATCGTTTCGCTGACTGGGAAGTCAAAGGAACGGGGTTCTCTAACCTTCTGAATTCGCGAAATGCGAAACCTTGAAGTAAACTCCATTTCGAAGTTTCGGAAATCGGGAAATGGAGAAGTCAGAGACTCAACATTAGGAGTCTCGAAGTGCCGAAATGCGAAATCCCGAAACATAGACGTCAGCTAAGAACACGTGGCACAATCAGGCAATGACAAGTGTCAAGCTGATTCAACATTTTAGGCACATGTAAGTCACGAATCAGAGTGAAGCGTGGCATTTATTCGACACATGTCAATCCACGTGTGACGTCAGCAAGTTTACATCATTTCGAAGTTTCGGAAATCGAGAGATGGAGATGTCAAGAACTCCTACCACAGGAGTCCCGAAATTGAAAAATGTGAAACGCCGAAATCCCGTCAACCGTCCATCTCAGGGGGTTATGTGGACCGTTGATCCGAATCCCTTTCAGAGTTTCAGAAATCAGGAGATGGAGATGTCAAGAACTCCTACCACAGGAGTCCCAAAATCGCAAAATACAAAACGTTGAAATCCCGTCAACTGTCCATCTCAGGGGGTTATGTGGACCGTTGATCCGACTCCCTTTCAGAGTTTTGGAAATCGGGAGATGGAGATGTTAAGAACTCCTACCATAGGAGTTCCAAAGTCGCGAACCCCAAAATCAGATATGGACCGTCGAATCATAGGACAAGTGGCAAGCGATTGGAATTTCGCTGACTTGGAGTCAACGGATCATGGTGTGGAAACTCGTGAGATGCGAGGTCGCGATAAGATCTGGACCGTCGGATCTATAGAGATTTCAACCGTCGATCAAACTCGATGAAGTTTATAAACTCGCAAAATATGAAGCGCCTTTTGGCACAGCCTGTGGTCACCGTCGGTGGTCACGAGAAGGGAAGGAGTCAATTCAGATAAGCTCCATTTCAGAGTTTTGGGGATTGGGACATGGAGTGTAATGAAATCTTTACCATGGGGATCCCGAAATGGCGAAGTAAACGCAAGTTTCTATGAATTCAATCCAATGGTGCAGGTGAAGTTGAACAAGATCGCAGGGCTACTTTTGTGCTTCTCAGTGTAACAACTAAAACAAATGATGATCTATGCCAGAGGACTCAGTGTGATCACCAAAGAAGATGAAGAGTCTCAAGGCATCTTCCAGTGGATTGAGGACTATTGACACATGCGATTGATAGATGGAAGGGGATTGAAGTCTGTAGCTGAAAACAAAAAGGATAAGCTCATCTAAGACAGAGAAGACGAAGAGTCTCGACTGCCAGAGAGGCTGAGGAATCTCAGCATGACATCCAGTGATGTTGAACGCGTGGGCAAAACCGCCAGAGAAGCTGAAGGGTTACCATGATGATCAGATAGAGCACTCGAGATTTGGAGGAGATGAACGTGGTGTGAGTGGGCAGAGGCATGGTGTACATTGCATGCATAAGGTGCACAGAAGCTATAAGTACACGGCACAGAGAAGTGATGAGGTTGTTGTTGTGGGGTGTGATTCATGTGTGTAGAAGGAGTTAGGGTGCAGCAGCTGAAATGGACAGGAAACAAAAGGTGCATTGAATGGGAATGACACACAGAGCACAAAAGGCAGAAGAACAGAATGGGAAACAGATGCATGCAGGAAGACAGTGAGAAAGACTGAGTAGCAAAATCTTGCAGAACAATGATGAGACTGGTAAGCTGTTATTGAAGACTATATCACTGTAATAGGTTTCAGTATTTCATATTCATAAACCAGGATGGTTGGGAGGTGCTAGGGAGGACTGGTGTCCTCAGAAGTTCAAGTGGGTGCTTGAACATAGGGAGTTGTAGCTTCCTTCTAGTTGGTGCTAGAGAAACCAGAGAGTTGGTGCTTCCTTTTAGTTGGTGCTAGAGAAACCAGGGAGTTGGTGCTTCCTTCTAGTGGGTGCTAGAGAAAAACAGAGAGTTGGTGCTCTCAGCAAGTTGCAGCTTGCAAAACAGAGGTTGTAGCCTCACAATGAGTCGGTGCTCATATGTATGAT
>WSFP011583135.1:0-10434 GCA_009831015.1 Picea engelmannii | reverse complement strand
ATAAAAAAACCTAACCCTAGGAGATGAAGCACCAAAATTCATGTGGGCCCCGTTTGGGTAAGCTAGTACATCAACTTCCCGGGGTCGTAACTTTTGCATACGATCTCCGTTTTAGGCGTATGATAGCTCGTTGGAAATGTATCATCGAGGAGATTCATTTTGGGGGCTCAATAATTCCTTTGGCTATGATTGAGAACCTTGATCTTGAAAAACCTTCATTTAGGCCCTCAAAATGGCCCCGGAAGTTAAAACCTGCTAAAAATTGTAAATTACCAAATTTGCCAGAAAACTATTTTGAGCCAGTCAGAAAAGGTGGGTGGCCATCGATATCCACCTGGATCAAAATTTTTCCACTAGACCATTGGGACCATGCCACAATGGATAGAATTGACTAAATGAAGGCTTCTCTCCTATTTCAAGAGATCTGTAGTCGAGTTATCTATTTATCCCATCGTGCCACACAACGAGAAAACTTTTGCCAATCGTGACTAACAGAGGCCGCAACATAGTTTATTTCACACAATGATCACCTCCTTAGTTCCATCTATCCCATTGCATTGAACAATTATTCTTTGAACCTGAGACATTCAACCATGAGTGTGCATGTCAGATGAGCTTAGCGCTGCAAAGAAAATTGTCGAAGAAGTTCTTATTGACCTAATGATTGAAAGAGTAATGTCTGAAAGAATGATGTCTGCAAGTATTCAAGAATCATCGACGAGAATACTGCAAGCTTCTCCATCGACTGCTCACAAAGACGGATCATCCCAACCATCAATAGAAAAGAGAACCAAACACAGAGATGACCTAGCCAATGTGAAGTTGATCCCGTCCATATTGTCAGATTACATCCCACCTCTGGCCGGGGCAGTGAGTCGAGATAGTGTGCCAAGATAATTCAAGTACGCCATGATTACTATGTACCTCTCGAAGGGGATACACACAGTTCGAGCATAGTAGGATAAGATCACAACATTGAAGTTCAGTGATTTCAACCTCGAAGATAGAAAAAAATATAGTATGCTTGCCCCGTATAAATACCTGACAAGGATGAAGGGGAATAACTCAAATATAATCCCTCAGTCATGGACGATGAACCTCGCGTAGTCCACTTTGTTAAACATCATGAAAATCCCACACTTCGGAAGGCACCAAGAAGTCAATGCATGTGTCAAATTATTACTTTCATATTACCATGGTGGCTACTTATGGCTAGACCACCGTATCATAGTCGACCTGATGTTGATCCATAAGATCACAGGCTTGAGTATGAAAGGAATCGATCCATAGGATTTCTATCCAGGAAAATCCATAGATCGCGCACTAGCACAGAAAACCAAGGATACATATGGTGATGTCGAAAAGGGAACACGAGGCTAGAAGGTAGCCTCCATCCATAATGTCATAGTGCACCTCGCCTATTAGTTAATTGTAGGAAAGTTAGTAAGGAAGAACACACCTACACAGGTCACAGGCTTTGTTTTTGACCTTGCAAGAAAGTGCGTAGAAGGTTTACAGATGAACTGGGTGAAGTACCCGGTGAATCAACTGGAGCTAGACTGTTACAAAGCACAGGACGAGGGCTACGAGTTCCACTTTAGCTCACTCATGATCCTTATCACCTTTGTTTCCTGGGATATGCCGGAAGGTGCGACCTTCCTGGATATTGAATCGTTCGAGCCGCTTGCTGCAAAGTTCACTACCCTTTGGTACTCGAGTGATATGAACAAAGAGTGGTAGTCGAATGCTATTTTTCATACCTACTACCTTCAGCTGAAGAGATCCATAGAAGAAAAACTTTCATGACTCTGAACACCTTATAGAGATTCTGACCTATGATGAAGTTTTGTGCATATTGAGACTTCATCTACCTTACAGTGGGAGAGCATGAACATAAGGAGCAGCCGTAGTCATACTACAAGATCATAGAAGAGGATCTCGAGGAGATCACTAAGGACTAATCAACAAACCTCCTTGTTCTAGTAGACCCTACAGAGATGTCTAACCCTGACAACCCAGAAAACATGCATGATACACCCGGACCCAGCAAGACAAAGAAGACTAAAGAGGTACAAGACTTCAGCAACGCCCCAGGAAATAATGCTTCAGTATCACCTGACCGAGGGGGTGATGAGGAAGAAATAAATGGCATGGGAGATAAATAGAAGTAAGGTTAAGTAACACCATCGAGAGATGAGACCGATCCCCTAAAGAAGAGGAATATTTATCCCCCGAAACCTTCTTCTTGGAAGAAATCAAGAGCCACCGTGACCAATATGAAGACCGTGCTTACTATTGATGACTTTGACTTCATCATTGCAGCCCTCAATGACGCTTCGCTGAAATTCGTGGAGAAACAAGAAGCTAAGTAGGAGGAAATGTATGACAGACTTAAGGTCGAGTTCTTAGGGGTAAAGTAGGCCCTTCAGTCTAGCCATGCAGTTTTGAGGATTCTTGGTCATGTTTGACCTAATTTTGGGACTTAGACAGGTTGTCGAAGGCGGAGCGCAAGATGAAGTAGAGATTGTGGGATATCGACCCCTTTTAGGTTCCTTTTTGGGATTTGGGATTATGTAATGAGTATGGGGATGTCGACCCATGGGTTTACCCATGTAAAGTATAAATAGATGTTTATGCAATGTAAGAGGTAGAAGTTACAAATTGTGCTAAGTGCTAAGGAAGAGAATATTTGTGTGATAGTGGGCTAAGTGCTAATTATGTATTGTAGATGCTTCATGCATACTGTGTGAGACTTGCAGAGCTAAGTGAAAGTGGTTGTAACAGACTGTGGAAGGCTTTGTGTTGTAATGCAAGGAAGAAGGAGTTAGCGAGGTGCGCAGATCCCCTGTCCTCTGCGGAGTGGAACTTGGATCCTCTGTGCCTATAGGAAGTTTGAACCAAGATAATAAAGAAGAGAAGAGTTGGTGGGCATAGCCCCAGGGTGGGGGTGAGCCATGTACATGTTGTTTTTCTCTGCTTTGTGCAATGTGTTGATGTGATTATATGTTAATGTGCTTAGTGATTTAATATAGATGAATGATTTGTTGATGCTTAGTGATTAATCATATGGATGGATGTTATATATGAATTATATATATATATGTGCTTAGTGCTTGAATCTGCTAGATCTGATCTATTCCGTCGTGCTAAGTGCTTGAATCTGCTAGATCTGGTTGACCACTGCGTTGTGCTATAATTAGGGTTTAACTGTGATGAAACTAAGAATTGAATATTGATAAATATAAATACTGAGTGCTCTGTTAAGTGATTAGAATCACAAATCCGTGTCCCAGCTACGGTTATAGACGTTGGGGTCCTGCAACCACCTCTGCCTCTACCTTGGGTGAGACTTCATCTACTTCGTAGGTGTGGATGAAAGGGCTGGTAGTTAAGGTTTTGTTGGTGCGTTGTTGTAGCATTGAACCTTGGGTCTGCCCCTGGGCCAACAGTATAGTTGGATTGAGAAAATAATTAAAAATAAATTAGTCACAACAAGAAGTTGTGAGTTTGGTAATTATGGTAAAGTAGTTTTGATGAGAAGATTGAACACTCAAAGTGGTTGACCAAGAAACAAATTAAATAATAAAGTCGTTGCAACAATAAGTTAGTTAAGGGAAAAGAAGTTATGAATTGAATAATTATAGAAAAGTTAGTTGCAACAAGAAGTTGTGAGTAAAGATAAATTATTTAAATAATAAAGTAGTCAAAGTGGTTGCAAAGAGAAATTATTTAAATAATAAAGTAGTCAAAGTGGTTGCAAAGAGAAATTATTTAAATAATAAAGTGGTTGCAACAAGAAGTGGTGAGTTTACTATTTGTGGTAAAGTGGTTAAGTTAAGTGGACAAATGTTGAATATTCAAAGTGGAAAAAGTGGTTAAGTGGACAAAAGTGGGTTAATGGAAAGGACAAGCCTCTCTCATTTGTCTCTATTGAAATTCATTGAATATCATTTGTGAAAGGTTATTTGGAAGGTATTATTGATAGATCAAATTTGTGGTAGAAAAATCATGAAAGAAAAAGTGTGGCAGAAAAATCAAGACAGAAAAATTGCGGAAAACAAATCGTGGCAAAAAAAGTGCAGAATAAAAAGTGCGGTGGAAAAATCGTGAAAGAAAAAGTGCAACAGGACAATCGAGATAGAAAAATTGTGGTAGAAAAATTGCAGCAAAAGAATCACAGAAGTAGAACCGCGACAGTAGAATCATGACAACAAAACTGTGACAACAACATGGTTGGAGTCTATTTATGAGAGATGTGACACATCTTATTTGAGGTATGTTTTGTGAGTTAGGGTTTAGATCTTGAGATGGTATTGGCTATTCAATATTGATACATATATTAGATTTGTTAAGGGATACAATTGGTATTTTGTTGTTGGTATTTGACATATGGATATTGGTCTTTTGGTTGTGATGTGTTGCAGAAGTTGTTGGTTTGGTTTGAGGCTACATATCAGTAAGGGTTTGATGTCTAGTCCATGCGAGGGTTTATTACACATTATTATGATTGATGCACATGTATGGCACATGAATAGAGAGACATAAATGCACATGGTTTGAGTTATATTATGGTGATATTGGGTATAAGATCTATGTTACCAGATCTAATCTTTTGAGGAGATTATTTGTACAGGTTGTTGGTATATGTTAGTAAAGGTTATTGGTACAGGTTTATTAAAGGTTATTGGTACATTGTAAATACAGGTTATTGGTACATGTTGGTTACAGGTTGTTGGCATAGATTGGTACATGTCTACAGTGGTATATCTCACAGGGACATTGTGGCAGTGGTTTCATCATTTGACACTTATATTTCAGGGTGGTTGGATGGGGCAAGGAAAGGGGGTTGTAGCTTCCTTCTGGTTGGTTCCGAAGAATCAGGGAGTTGGATCTTCCTTTAGGTTGGAGCCTGAGAACTATGTGGTTGTATCCACCTTCTAGTTGTAGTTGGAAAACCTAGGGGGTTGTAGCCTCCTTCTGGTTCGAGCAAGAGAATTAGGGAGTTGGAGCTTCCTTCAGGTTGGAGCCTGAGAAACTAGGGGTTTGGAGCATCCTTCCAGTTGGAGCTGAAGAATTGGAAGTTGGTTCTTCCTTGAATGTAATTATTGACATATGAGAAAAGTATTCTGTGGTTTTCTCTTGCATTGGGTTTCCACGTAAATATTCGTGTATTGTGTATTATGTGGATGTGTTTGTTATTGTTTATTATGCACTGATTGATGTTCATGTTTATGATACAGTAATATATTGATGATAAACATATGAACATGGTTGAATACGTTAAAGGAATATACATTATGGTTTAAAGGATTAATAAGTGGTATAATTTCTCATTACTGATTCACACCCCCTCTTAGTAATCCAACAATTGGTATTAGATAAAGTTCCTTCAGGAAACAATTTAAACACTAGAAGGAGATCATGGAATACATTGAGAATGGAGTACTGATGTTTGATGGTTAGAGTGGTATAGAGTATGAGATATGGAGTGGAAGGACGAAAGTATTTTTACATGCATAGGGGTATGATATTTGGAAATTAGTTGTTATAGGATGTGATAGTTCAAAAAGGGAAAAAATTACAACAAATAAGGAACTAAAATGAAATAAAAAAATTGCAATGGATTTCATTTTGGAAGGACTATATGATTCAGTAAAGGACAAAGTGGGTAAATTTTCACCAGCTAAATAACTTTGGGATAAGTTACATAATATATATTCTTCACCCATCACAGAATCAAAGAATGAAAAAGAAGATGCAAGTACAAAACAAGAGGAAATATGCTCATCATGTCAAATAGATTCAAAAGAAGAAGAAGAGTACGAAATCAACCGAGGTATGTTTTTTTTATTTAAATGTGAAAAAGGAGGACATCTTGAATTTGAATGATCGTATTTGAAAATTGAAAATGATGATACAAAAAATCTCAATGAAGTAGTATACATTCAATGAGAAAGAGAACTTGAAGAAGAAATCGTCACCTGAATATCCAACTTAAAGAAGCAAGAAGAACATAAGAAGTAATGAAGATCCAGATGAAGAAGAAAGAAGAGGACTGTGAGAATCTTGAAGAACAAGTTTTTATGTTAAGAGTAAAAGTTGTCAAGCTCAGCAAAATCATTGAAGAAGCATCCACATCATCAATAAATATAGTTGAATGGAAATGTCACAGGTCGTCGAAAGGGAAAAGTAAAGAGAAGCCTAAGAGTTATGCATAAGTCATCAAATCATATCTAAAGAAGGAAGAATGGAATCCCCTAAAGAAGAATATTCCAAAAGGACAGAAGACTCAAGAAGAAGACTACAAAAGAGATGGACATCAAATAAGACCTTCCACATTCAAACAACCAAGAAGGTTCACTCATAATGAAGGATTCAGTAGAAGAGAGGATCATGATCAACCAAAATGATTTCAGAAGGACTATAACACAGATAAGATCATCCACTCCCAGGTATTGAAAATCATGAAAAAAAAGTGCGCCAGAAAAATCACGACAGAAAAAGTGTGGCAGAAAAACCGCAACAACAGAATCTTGACAACAAAATCACAACAGAAGAATCATGGAAGTAGAACTGCGACAACAAGTTGCAGTCTATTTATGAGAGATATGACACATCTTGTTTGAGGTATGTTTTGTGAGCTACGTTTTAGCTCTTGAGGTGGTATTGGATGTTCAATATTGCTACATACACCATATTTGTTGAGGGATACAGTTGGTATTTGACATATGGATATTGGTGTTTTGGTTGTGTTGTATTGTTAAAGTTGTTGGTTTAGTTTGAGGCTGCATATCAGTAAGTGTTTGATGTCTAGTACATGTGAGGGTTTATTACACATGATTATGATTGTATGCACATGTATGACACATGAATAAAGAGACATAGATGCACATGGTTTGACTGATATTCTGGTGATATTGGGTATGAGATCTATGTTATTAGATATGATCTATTGAGGATATTATTGGTACAGGTTGTTGGTATATGTTAGTACAGGTTATTGGTACAGGTTGATTATAGGTTATTGGCACAGGTTAACTACAAGTTATTGGTACAGGTTGGTTATAGTTTGTTGGCACAAATTGGTATAGGTTTAGAGTGGTATATCTCACAGGGGCAATGTGATAATGGTTTCATAATTTGACACTTATATTTCAGTGCGGTTGGATGTGGTAAGGAAAGGGGGTTGTAGCCTCCTTCTAGTTGGTGCTGGAGGATCAAGGTGTTGGAGTTTCCTTTAGGTTGGAGCTTGAGAACTAGGTGGTTGTAGCCACCTTCTGGTTCTAGCTGAAGAACCCAGAGCGTTGTAGGCTCCTTTTGGTTGGAGCCAGAGAATTAGGGAGTTGGAGCTTCCTTTAGGTTGGAGCCTAAGAAACTAGGGGGTTGGAGCCTCCTTCCAGTTGGAGTTGGAGAATTGGAAGTTTGTGCTTCTTTGAATGTAATTCTTGACATATAAGAAAAGAATTCCATGATTTTGTCCTGCATTGGGTTTCCACCTAAATATTGGTGTACTGTGTATTATGTGGATGTGTTTGTTATTGTTTATTATGCACTGATGGATGCTAATGTTTATGATACAATAATATATTGATGATAAACATATGAACATGGTTGAATACGTTAAAGGAATATACATTGTGGTTTAAAGGATTAATAAATGGTATAATTGCTCAGCACTGATTCACCCCCCCGCTCTCAGTAATCCAACTCTTTTCACAAATCTGAGCCTACTTCTCATTTTTCTCATTAAAATAAAAAATAAATTCAATTTTTACACAATGACCTTCAAAAGGGTGACGCCATGCCCTTCTAGGGTGATGTTGATCTCTATAGGTGGGACGTTGGCAAATGAAGATGCAGTGCTAGGCCTCCAAAGGCCCTAAGTCATGCCTACACATGACACAACCTCATCAATGTCCTCCAATCAAACCCTATCCCTAGGTGACATCATGGGCTACTAGGGTGATGTCTAAGGCCTTCAAGAGCTAACATCCAGGTGGGAGGAGATGTGAACTCTTCATTTAGGCCTCTCAAAGTGACTCCAAAGGCAATGACCCCTTTCTTCACTGTGCATTCAAGTCATCATGACCCTACCTTAGATGTGGGCCTCTGCATCTATCCTTGGGCTCCAAAGCCACATGTGGTTGATGTGATCATCACATGTTTTTGTTTATCATACTGAATAAAATATGTCCATTGATCTGATCTATTTTCTCATTAAACTCTGCATGTCTGGAACAACCTATACTAAAGATATCCCTTCTTGAATACATAGGTGCAATACAATCATAAAATTCTTCTTGGCAACCGATACCTGTTTGGGAACACTACTTCTCAACTAATCAATTTGTTAGTCTGTACTTCTCCTATCTGACTGCTCTGAATCTGTCTCTGTAAATACTTCATACTGCTCGAAAGATGGTTCTCTGATTTGTAGTATCTATTGCATGGACTCCCCTTGTTCAACATACATATTTACTGGGAGTCTCCAAGTCGGATGGCTCAAAAAAATACCTGCTTTGATGTGGAGTAATATTCCTCTTCGTTTGTAGACTCATCATCTCTTTGAACTTTGAATTCTTCCTGTGAATTGATCTCGCACTACAATTCCTAAAAGTACAATCTCTTGAACTCGGTCTTTATTCACCTGTTCTTCTCTTTTTCCATTTCTTCTCCAAACCTTCTTGTATTTGACATCTTTATCTTTCCTTGTAGATTTTTCTTCATCTCGCACTATTTCCAATCTTGAGAGTATGCCTTCTGGGTGTCCTTCATTCATCCCCTCTTTATTTTCTTGTTCTTTTATTATTTTCCATACTTTCTTATATCTTATATCAGTATTGTCTTTCACATAAGTATCCATCATGTTTCTACAATCATGATATATGTGTCCATAGTTACAAAATTTGTAACATTCAATTTTATGTGGGGCCACATAACCATTTATTGCTTGAACATTTCTTCCATAAGCCCTGTAATCTGCAACTTTATGTCCAAAGTTAGTACAACAAAAACAATGACCATAAAATAAATTTACATACATGGGAGTGAATGATCTTCTTTGTGGTGTAGTCTTTCTGAATTCCTGCCTTGGTTGATCATGATCATGATTGAATCTTCTTTGTGGCTTGAATGTGGAGGGTCTCCTTGAAGATGTATATTTATCATTTGGTTTACCATAATTCCTTCCTTTGAGTGCTTGTGCATAAATCTTACCATTTTCTTCATTCTTCTTTTATGGCAACCTGGAATGCTTCTCTTCATTCTCTACTGTTGATGTGGATGTTTCTATCTCTTCAACATTCTTGCTGAGTTTGATGATTTTGACTCTCAATGTGACAACTTTTTCTTCAAGCTTCTCAACTTCTTCTTCTGTCTTCATCATCTGACTCTTCATGACTTGTTTTGTTTGATTTTCTTCTTCAAGTTGGATCTTCAAGGATATAATTTTCTTTTCAAGTATTCTTTCTTCTTGACAAAATTTTGCTTCAAGTTGATTTAAGTCCTTATTTATTTCCTTAAGATGATATGTCAAAATATTTTATCTTTTCTCTTATTACTTTCTTTTAGCATCCAAACACTGCTTCTCTTTCATTACTTCTTGTTGGTTGTGGAGCCTGATTATCTTCCTGATTCAAGTATTTTTTTGTTTTCAGCCATGTTTATACCCCATGAAGTATTTACACCCCAGAAGTATGTACACTCTTCCACGTGGGGGAGTGCAGAGGGGGGTTACACCCTTTGCGGGGTTCAGGGGTGAATCCCCCGAAGGAAAAATTACCTTGTAAAAGTATATTTTAATTTCATTGTAAATATGGACCGTTCATTATAAGGTTGTAGATATAATGGTAGAAGTTATGATAGGGTTTTTACCCCTAGAAGACAACCCTCTCTTATGAGGGAAATGTATTGCGGCTATGTATCATAGCAAATATTGTATTATGAGATAGGAGACTGTGAGAGCAAGAAGAGGAATTTACAACAGGTTTGATATAGGTTGTATCCCTTCATTTGTTGGATAATAATAAAGGAAGGACCTGACAATTTCTTTGGTGGACGTAGCCCACACTGGGTAAACCATGTAAATCTATGTCTCTATTGTATTGTGTATCTTCTATGTTTTGTTTCTGCATTTGTTTTATTTTATTGCTCCATGATCCTATTTTTCTGACAAATGGTATCAGAACAAAAGGTAACTCGCAGGAAATAAGGGTTCCTGGTTCGAGTGGGACCAATGGCGGAAGATGGAAAGTTTAGGGTCGAAAAATTTAACAGCCAGAACTACCAGTTATGGAAGATGCAGATGAGAGATTATTTATATCAGAAGGATCTATTACTACCATTGGGCAGAGTAGCAAAGAAGACGACGACCATGAAGGACGAAGAATGGGAGATTCTTGACAAAAAAACTCTAGGAATGATACGGCTAAGCCT
>WSFP011583130.1:0-10434 GCA_009831015.1 Picea engelmannii | reverse complement strand
TTCACAGGAACTCGTGCATGCTCCTAAGAATGTGCATGTGTTCCTCTGATATAGCATTTTTAATGGGTCACGGGCACAATTTGTGCCAATTTGCACTTGCTTTTTTACCCTCATTGAGAAAATAGAGAGGATGAGTTCTTTCAAGATCTTTCCACCATGTCCCAGTCAATCCATGCATGCTTGATTTCTCTTATTTTTCTCCCAATTTAGTAATTTTTACTTGTATTCAATTAATTTAATATATTCTAAAAGAATCTAAATTATAGAAATCTCTAGTCTTATAATAGAGAAATCTCAACTAGAAAAATTATAGAGTAACCTCTTACATTACCTAACATTTCCCCTTTAAAAATAAGTGTAGAGAATTTACAAGAAATATGATTATTTTATGTTTTTTCTTTTTTTATTTCTTAAAACATGTATTGATGTTTTTTGTATTTCCATGCCATGCCTTATTAAATTGCAACATATATTATAAAATAGGACCCGAAGAAAATGTAAGCCGCCAACCAACAAACCAAGGTGAAGAAAACCTCAACCCACCACAACCACCCAACATAAACACCCAAATTGATGAGGGGTTAACCACTTGAAGAACACTTGTAAATCAATTAATGGGAACAAGAGAATGAGTCCTTGGCCACTTCATTGGACATCATTGTGAGGTCCATTTCAAGTGCCCAAGGGCAGTTGACTTCTATTTTTGAATATAGGGAAAGAATGTTTGAGTATTATAACACTAGATTGGAAAGAAAACAAGTTGGAGACTTGGGTATATCAAAACAAAAACAGTGTCTATTTTTTATTGATCCTCGATCTCAACAAAAACCACCCATGACGAAGAAATACAATTTCATTCACTAGTGCGTCCACCCACAAATTAGTGAAAATAGGATGGATAAGTGTTACATGGTATTTGATAACCCTCTCTGCAATAACATGGAGGTGCCTTTATATTTTTTATGAAAATTATGGGTTGAATTTATTTTGGGTCAACATATCAACTACTTTGACATCAGTGACTTCCAGGGGGTGGGTCGAGGGTTCACACATGACCGAGAGTATGCTAGGAATGATTCCATGTTAGGTTCTTGTCCCCCTAGGTGAAGGCCTAGCCCCCTCTACCCAACATCCTCATATTGTAGAGACCTTATAGCATGTACACATCGTTATATCATCATTTAATTGAAGCCTAGTGCAACATGGCATCTTTGTTGCATTATCTCGGTAGGAGGTGTTTGTCGGTGACATTGACAAAAGGATCGAAGATTCACCCTGTACAAGAGAGTATAGTGAGGAAAGTCTACATGGACATAGAAGTCATCCATGTGAACCTCACAGATGCTCGAGTTGCGGGTAGACCTGTTATGGGTCTATGGAGGTCAGTCGACAATAGAGATTCATGGAAGAGGTTAGTATGTTAACCATCTCTATGTTCTTCATTGTTATATATTTATATGGTATTATGTGTATTGATATCGATACTTAAGTGTATGTTGTTTTGCATTTGTTACGCCTGCGTAGTACACCCTCTACGCCCATGGATGCATCAATGCATGTCTCCACCATTGATGCAAAAATAAAGGAATCCTGCTCATTCGGTGTACCCCATACACAAGTATGTTTCACATTTGATAAATTCACCATGGTCATTTATTTATGTTATGTGATCCTCAAATTTTTAATGCTCTTTTTCTTCTACAAGTTATGGGACTAGATGATGCCGAGGAATGTCCATATAAGATGGACATGTCACTTGCATCATCAGTATCATATGTAGAGTCAAATATCATTTAAGTCTCAAATTGTTGTATTTGTGTTGTTGAATTTTACTATTTGGTACTAATAGTTCAATATTATTAATATGTATGTAGGTTGCTGACATATTCACTAGTTATAGTACTAGTCCACTCCCTAGGCACCTACCCTCTTCTCATGGGTTACCTTACTATATGCCAAGGGAGTTTCAATCACTAGTACAACCTATGGGGGTCCATCTCCACCCACACCCAACATCGTTCTTATTCAGTGCATCCTCACTATATACACCCATAGGCCACAGATCCACACCACATCTTCCATCACATTCATCCACAATGGATGAACCTATATTCCACCCACACCCACCATCATGTCCATCAGCCCCATCCACCGAGGCTACCATAGCAGAGGTTGCCTTGGAGTAGGTTGTACATTTGAGTGCTTCACCTTCCAATGACTCTCCATTGAGTCTTGAGATATTCATAATGAGATAATGTGTTGATGATAATTTTTTATGTATCATGAATTTGATTTTATGCATATTTGTTTAATTTTGATGATTTGATTATTGTAACTAATGCAGGGTAGCATCACAGAGAAACTAGTATGACAGAGGAGGGTAATACCCTCACAATTGTCAATCCCATATGCAGTGAGTTTTCTTATGTTAAATTATAAAGTATCATTTTGTAAGTCTTTTAATTCATTGTGGAAAAAAACTTATTACAATGTTTTTTCTTTGTGTAGTCTTCGGAGTGATGAAGCACACCCAGGACCAAGTCAAGTCGACGTGCTTCTTAAAGAAAGAGAAGAAATATATATTTCCAGGGTTCTCTTGAGGGTGGTGAGGGTGGAAGTGGTCAATGATTGACTAATTACTGCAATTTTGTATATAGGCCTCCATATGGTTGTTTTTATGTTAGGGCACTTGCTATCATTTTGTATATTAGGCATGAGGTGCCATTTTGTAAAAAAAATACAATTTGGATGATGTTGAATACACACACACACATTTAATAGCACATTTTTTATGAATCTCATTGTTTATGCATTTTATGTTGATTAATGTATGAATTTCAAAGTATATGAGTTTTTTGTGTATGAATGTATGATATTTTTCTAAAGTGATTATAAATACTTGCATTACCAATTAAAGAATCTCTTCTGGTGGAAAAGATTGGTAAGTGATAAATCCATAAGCAATTAATGGTTCTCATTACCTAAATTTGATAAGAGGTTGAAGTCTCATCCTAGTTACTTGACTCCAGGAACCAATAATAAAAATCATGTAGGATAACATAATCAAAATAGAAATAAGAGAGTTGAAACCTCATATTAATCTGTCCAAAATGAAGCATGGTTCATTCTAATTGAAATCACAACATGTTACAAGAGTTTATTAATACAAAATCAACACATAAAATATGAGTGGACAATAAACCCTCACATCAAATGAAAATATACCTCAAATTCTGCATTAATCTTTCCAAAATGTTCTACAATGTAGCCCAATAGTAGAGTTCCTAAATTCCCAAATTCTCCACCCTTTATAATGGAGCGAGATAATTCTTCTTTACAGAAGGAGTCTCTTCTTTTATAGAATAAAATATTATTATTTTATAGCTAACTCCATGACAAATCAAATAAATATTATAATAATGAATTAGTTAGATCTCTCCTCAATCCATGGTTGACCATGTTACAACATGTGGACATTATCCTCTCCAAATCAATTTTTCGTCATTCAAAAATAGTAGTAGTATACAACAAATAATTCTCATGAAGGGAACACACACAAAAAATAGGCATCCAACTAATTCAAATGTCAAGTGTCCACATGGACTGTTACCTCCAAGAATGTGCATACATGCAACCACTCCACATGTATGAATTGCAAGGTAGCCAACTCCATGGATGAATGTAGACGATGTCATGTGGATAACACATCCACAAAAAAGTATGTGATGTGTAATATCCCCAAGGACAAGCCTTAGTTGTATTTATAAATTGTAAACATGTTTTGTAGGCTGGAAAGCCAAGTTATAATAAGCTAGGAGTATTATTTTGTGATTAGGTCAGAGAGCCTGGGTGCTAAAGGCCAGGAGCCTGATTTTGTATATGTAATTATGCAGATCATTAATATAATATATAAACATCATTGCGTGTTGACTGACCACGAAGAAAGAGTGATGGGGGACTAATCTTCCACATAATGGGTAAGAGAGAGGGGGCTAAAAGATTGGAAGAGGGGCTAAGATTGAGGGCTCAAGTCCTTGAATAATAATTTATTGTTATTCCAAAGTGGTGTGAAAGGTATATTTTTATCCTAAGTTCCTGGAAAAGGGAACACATACTTGATAGAGTGCATGCAACTTCATGGGAAACATGTGTTGACCAAGGCACATGCAATTAAACCCAAGAATTGAGCTGTGATGGGGGTTCGTCCTCCATTCTTCCATCCACTGTTTGAACTGTGTGTAGTGGGCGCCTGATATCCGCATACCCTCACGCAACTCTGAAACCAGAAAACCATGATGTTTTCCTGAGAAGTCCATGCATCCTTCATTTGAATCGTTTCAGTCTGCGTTCGACCTCTACGTTGATTCCTTTTCACACACCCTGAAAACCAGTGGCAAACCGTGGACTCAGTCGTGTCTCCTATGTGTCCTGTAAACCCAATTTATCAACACTGCAAATCGGAGTTTGTGCTTAACTGTTTGGGTTTTTGTATTCCATGAAACCTGAGCATACCGTAATTGTCTATGTCATCTATGCTATAACGATGGGATGTTGTGGCCATACAGTCCCTTGGCTGAGTGTGATTGTCTGCCATCATATGTTCCTTGTTGAGCCTTACTGTTGTCCTCATTGTGTTGGAATGAAGTTGAATAAGCATGTTGTCAGGCCTATCTGCAACACTCTCTCTAGGTGAGGGACGTGGTTGTGGTTGAAGAGACAGGTTGTTAGGCCTGTGAGGGACTCTCTCCAAGTGAGAGAGTGCGTAGAGGAAGTGAGAACTTCTGGAAGGGGTCTTGTAGCTACAATGGAGCTCAGAGAATTCTGGTCCGACCTGTTGTTGAAGCCCAAGGCAAGGGAGGTTTAGTAGCCGAAGGACTGTCCTGGTGGAAGTGAAGGTGTATACTCGTGGGGTGGGACAGGCATGTGGGAATGAGAGTCTTTGAGCAGTGGGAATAAGTGGCTCCTGGGAGAGAATTCATCCTAATAAACTGTGTGTCTTCCTATTGACCTTGCCTAGCCTAGGATTCCCTTTCCCAGTGGAGCTTAGTCCCAACTCGGGGGTGACCTACTACTAAGACTAATGAGCAATGTGGTCTATGGATGAGAAGTTTGTGGAAGGTCTGCACGTAGTTGGTGGTGTTATTCCAATTGAAAGATAAGTATAATTTATCTTCTTAATTTTATGTTATGCATAATGCTGGAATGTTCTCATATGTTCTGTTGCATGTATGAATTGTTGTTAATTCTATTTAAATCTAAATGGTAATAGTAACTCTATGTTAAAATGTGTTAATTTGATTTAATGCATATTATATTTATATGTGAATATTCTGCATTAGTGGCATTTCCCATGCCTGTTGATGGTTGGGGATGTTACAATATGGGATCAAATCTTTAAAGACGAAGTTAAGGTTTTGTAGGTAGCATTGCCTGACATGTTGGTGGCCAAGAATGTTACAAAATGGTATCAAAGCATGGTTTCAACATTAAGCCTGGATGGGCCATGTTAGTGGAAAATGAAGAAAAAGTTTCGAAAGAATTGTTGTTGAAGTAAAAAAAACTCAAGTTTTGACCCAAGGTTTCAATGCAGAGCCTGGATGGACTGGGAAAGTGGTCATTGGACCCAAGGTTTTGAGACGAAATTGTGTCTGGAGGACCAATTTCGAACCTCAGAACCTTCTTGAGTGCCAATAAGTTACCTTGGCCATGTTACGAAGCTAAGGAGGAGTAGAGGTGTTGTAAAAATACGATAGACATGGTATTGGGACGCAAAGTAATGTGGACCTTATGATCTATTCAAGAGAAGGAAAATCCTTCAAGACCATCAGATATGGTAATGTTGTGAAGTAGTTAGCCCTGAATTCCTTTGGAAATCAATAGAGTAAAAAGTGTTTTCTCCGCAATACGATATGTTCGGAAGGAAGGGAAATCCCTTATGACTGTCAGATCTGGGGAAGGTGTAGAAGGGTTAACTTGGAAACCCTTCGGACTTCACGACTTCAGTGAAGTCTGATGCCAAAAATAAGAGAAGGGTTGAAGTCTGAAACTCTGAAGTGATGTGGCATGGTAATGTCACTTGATTTGACGTGGACACATGGGTTGTGCACCACGTGTTAGTGGGTTTTGAACGTGATGTGTGACACCCATCTGATTGGGCCACGAGTCAGATGCTAGTATTCCTCCACATGGCTTGTTGTATGAGAAAGTCTAGTGGGCCCGAGGTTACGTAACATAGTTAATGGTCAGAGGACCCACACTGGTGTTAATCACTATACATCAAAATCAATGACCATGGGGCATTGGGGGAACCCAAGTTGCACGGGAGTTAATTCTCCAAGGAGGTACCGCAATCCAAACCACGGTTCCACCAAGGGGTTATGTGTTAGTGTCAGAAGAATTGAGGGATGAAAGGTGGGTTACTCCAAACCACCATTTCATGCCCCCGCAATTGGAAAACGTTAAGCAATGTTATGTAATGATGTCACCAGAGGTGATTGGGAAGGTTCAGAGATTAATAGTTCGGATGTGCAGATGTGAAATCCTCCGAAGTCTCGAGGCTTCGACGTTCCATAACTCAGATGCCTAAAGTTTCATAGTAAGTGTCATTCATCAGATACTGAGTAGACGTGGACAGTTGATCCACCCTACTTCACAAGTTTGGTAATCCGGAACTCCGAGAGATTTTTGTGTGGTGCTTTGAAAACATTCGAAGTCGAAGGCCCAAGTAAGCACTTATCGATCTAGCACTTGGTAATGACCCATGGTCACATGGGTTGGGGACTGAGAGAAAGGGGTTAGTACCTGGAAATGATTACAAAGCATAGAAGAGCTCAAAAAGAAAATGAAATCTGAATGTTTTCTTAAATCAGACTGGTTTGAATGTGTAAACTAGTGAAGTATTGAATAAGTTTCAATTGTTTCTCTTCTTTGAGTTTTCAAGTGCAAGTAGTGCACATTGTCCGCAAGGAGTGCATTGAAAGAGGTAAGCTAACCTCAGAGAAGCTCAAGAGAGATATCGTTGAACCTTCATCAGTAAATCTGCATGGAGTGCACAATAAGAACTTTGTGTTGAGTTCAGAGAGAGAAAGAGTCACTGCGAACTATGTAGGTCTCTGTCAGGCGGGCATCGAGAGAGTGCAAGTTTTCATAGAGAGCAATCTTTATCGAGTTCAAGGAGAAGAGTATCATAGGAATATACTCACAGAGCTATTGAAAACTTTGTAGAAAATGCTCAGCAAGGTGTGATTTGGGAAGAAGGTTTCCAGGAGGGCACGAAGTTTTCCTTTGAAAGGAAATAGAAGGGCCGAGACCCTTAAGATATTGAGTAAATAAAAAAGATCGAAAGAGATAACGCAAGAGTGCGTAGGAGTCATAATTATTCTAAGTCATAAATCTCAGAAGAGAAGACGATATCCAAGAGGCAGACTCATAGGAAAAAGTTCAAAGGTCGAAACCTTTGAATATCCACAAACTCTGCCAAGTCGGAAGGAGTCAAAACCTCAGGAGGAGGAATGACCCTAGCCGTCGATCTGGGAGAGGGAGATATGAATTGTTCGAGGTAGATCTTGGTTGTCTATTTAGAGGCATCGTCAAGATCGTGATATTGACAGTCACCTCGCATTGCAGGGATAGAAGGTGCTCGAGATTTTCGAGGTTGAGAGCGGGCCGCAATACAAACCGCGGTTTTGGAGGAAGGACATGTGTAGGCTCAAGGTGAATTGTAGGATGAAAATTATTTTGGTCTCAAACCATCTTTGAGCATTCCCACAATCACGTGTTTGAGTAAGGTCACTGTCCAAGGTCACCTCTAAGGAGGAGCCAAGGAAAAAAGGAGAGTAGACTTGCTAAAGTCCCGAAGTCTCGAAGTGATTTGGGACTGTCCATCGTCTGAAAGGACATGTGGTAGAAATCCATTAGTTTCGGGAGAATGCGAAGGATGAAAGTTTGAAATCGCCGAAGCCCGAAAAAATGAAGCAGTTGGGAGCCATTGATCTGAGTTGGACAGGTGTCACTAGATCATGAAATTCAAAGGATCGTACTCTGAGGTTTCTGAGAATTTTTGTTTTGGAATATCCTGAAGCGCCAAAGTCTCGAAATGACGAGAGTCGTCGACGTGAGGGAGGACACTTAGCGCCAGATCTGGAACTACGGGAATGGAGCACTCCAAAGGAAAGTAGAGGGTGAAAGTGCCAAAGTCCCAAAGGAGATCTTGATCATTCATTGAAGAGAAGGTCAAAGGACTGTTGATCTGGTCTTGGTCGAAAAGAGTGGACTTGTCAAAGTCTCAAAGTCCCGAAGAAAATCAGGGTCATTAATTTGGAGAGGATGCATGGCAGAAGATCTGTCACTTCGGAGAAATTCACTCTGGATATTTGTGTGTGTAGAGACATGAGAACTCACAAAGGTCAGAGAGCCAGAGTTCATCAAAACCATCCAATCTTTGAGGACATGTCTCATTATATCTTTCACTCCGGAAGATTTCCATAGGGGAAAAGCAGATAGTTGAGACTTGAAACTCCCGAGGGTTGGAGAGTCAGAATCAACCATAGACGTTGATTTGGAAGGGAGCTACATGTCGACAGATCGTGTAGATATGGGATCACATGTATGAGGAGGATAGATAGTAGTCATTGATCATGTATCATCGCCAAGGGATTGTAGATCAACAAATGAGTTGGATTGCGTGGCCAGAACTGTGACAATTTATACCATGATTTTAGAAAAAGGATACGTGGCAGTTGGAGGTGAATTGCAGGGAGAAAAGTAGGTTGGTCTAAAACCACTCTTGCCCATGCCCACAACCACAGTTTTCCATGAGGTCATAGCCCACGGTCTTATGAAGGAAAGGGCTAATGAAAAGAGAGGTTAGTGCCTAAAACTTGGATTTTTGGAAGTGCACAAGAATAGCCTGTAGGTCTGTTAGGACCTACACATAGAGGTAAAGGAGACCTGTGTATAATTTTTTTGTGTTCAATCATGAACCCAAAGAGTCAATGTGACTCATAAGTTTGAAAGATCCTTTGACCGGGAGGTCAGCAGACACCGCTAAGGTAGGGGCACTGCGTCGAAAGTGCTCAGGGAAGAAATATTTATGTACAATGACTACAATGAGAGCACAAGAAGATTCAGGAATCCGAGAAGAATTGAATACTTCTTAGATCAACAAGAAAAAAAAATTTAGGGAGAAAGAAATTGTTGCAATTTCTGTGGCAGCTAGTATGATTATGGCTGGTTGGGTCAGCCATAGGAAAGAATTCTTGTGTGTTTGGAAATGTTGTTGGTGATGTTGTTGCATAAGGAGGGAAGAAATAGACAGATAAAGTGTTGGTTATAAGTTTGATAAAAGAATGAAATCTTCTACTGCCGTCAGACTTTCAGGTAGTATACAATTTATTAATGGCAGTCATGCAGGTATGAATTTTTATCACTCTTTTTGCATAATTGCTGAAATTTTGGTAAGAATTTCCTCAGCCATAGTTATTTTATAAAATCACAGGGTTATATTATTAATTAAATACCACTGGATGTGGTAAAGGCTGGAGGCCTATTTTAATTCAAATATTTTTATCTTCTAAATGCACACACTGACATAGTAGAATGTCATGTTAATTTGGTTATGGGCTAATAAACAAAGAATTAAAGATAAGAACTAGTTATAGAAATGAATGCGAGTAAGCTAGTCATGTATGAGACCAGGACCTGGTTGGATATGGAAAAGTATGGATATGGAAAGGTTATGAGCCACACATGTACTAAAAGTTTCCTACTTTTAAATAAAACTTGGGTTGCAACCTTTTTGCTAAAACTAATGAACACCACATAATTATATTCTTGGTGTAGTGTTTGGGTCAAAAAGGAAGGCATCCAATTAATTAGGAAGACAATAGGAACTGTGTGGAGAATGTGTCAACGCATTGGCCATAATTCCAACTTATGGATGGTGAGATACATGACTGAGATAAAGAGCATTATGTAAATCAATACAAGGGTGCACTGGATAAATAGGCATTGAGAGTTGTACTCGTGTGTATTAAGGGGAAGAGTTGCACTCATACATGATGGAATTGTATACTTAAATGCACTTTGTTGAATGCATTTTGTGAGTGTGTGTATATATGTTTTTGGCATGGAAATAATTATACTAATTGATGCAGGAGCATCCACACGTCGTCAAGCGAGCCAGCGCGCACGGAGAAAGAACACACAGCTGGACAGTGCCAGCGCGCACATTTTGAAATACTTGGAAATTGGTGCGCCGTCGTTTGGACGAGGCATTCAAAACCTAACGCACGTCGTCAAGCAAGCCAGCGCGCACGGAGAAAGAACACACAGCTGGACAGTGCCAGCGCGCACATTTTGAAATACTTGGAAATTGGTGCGCCGTCGTTTGGACGAGGCATTCAAAACCTAACGCAATTGTATTAAATTAGTAGA
>WSFP011583129.1:0-10435 GCA_009831015.1 Picea engelmannii | reverse complement strand
GTTTTGTTTGTTTTAGATAGATTAGTTAGTTTAGGTTAGTTTCCTCTTTGGTTTTCTTAGGACCTTAGGGCGGCCAACGGAGCCGTTAAACCCGTCAGGGTGGTTCATTCCAAACGGCTTGGGTTATTTAGACAACCCCGAACCGCTTCCACTCTCTCAATTGATGGACGGACCATTTCGCTCGTCAACAACTCCTCAATTTTATAGGGGATATCCACAATCATTTCCAAAAGAAAGTGATCCTCTTCAAATAATGGATATTTGATGAAGCCCGTGTTCAACCAAAATACATGGAGAACATAGGCCATAAGAAAGGACAACCAAGTGGTTCTAAATAGAAATACCACCAAGATGTTTCTAAGGAGGGGAATAAGAAGTGGAAAGGAAAATATAAGAAGATGACAGCTACTACACATCAATGAAAGGATCCAAACAACCACTGCAACCAATATAATATCAATGGTCACACTAAAAATAAGTGTTGGAAGCTACATCTAGAGATAAATCCAAATAACCATGAGAAGGATGAGAACATGCTAGCCACAAATTCTAATGACCTAGTAGTGAGCAGCTTGGATGTGGATGAAAATATTGTCTACACCTCAGTGCAAAAGGTGGTGAAGATAAGTATCCTTCATCACAATGAAGAGAAGGAGATGAGGAAACTCCTACATGTTAAGATCCATGCAAAAAATACCAAAGTGAATTATCTATTTGATTCTAATTCACACTCCAGCCTCATAGAAACTGATCCAGTTAGTAATATTGGGTTGTAATTTCATGATCATCCTATCCCATATCCATTGGAATGGGTAAACAATGATGCAGAGCTCAAGGTGATGAAACAGTGTAAGATAAAATTTGTTATAAGTGCAAATTTTATTGATGAAATAGAGTTAGATGTAGTACCCCTTGACATGTGTGGTTTAGTGTTTGGAAGCCCCTAAATGTATGTGAGGGATGTTATCTTCATGCAGAGAGAAAACTAGTACCACCTTATCAAGGATGGGAAATCTTACATCCTCAATGCATGCAAAGGTAAATTCACAATCTCTCTAGTAAGTTCCAACCAAGACAACAAGTTAATTAGTTCTAGTATGAAGTATGTATTGATTTTCATAAGAGAAACAACTGGGTGATGAATCAAGAGTAAAGGAATCCCTAGATGGATGTACTAAAGAGAGAAAACAATAGTTGGAGGAGTTTTTGTAGGTGTACATGGGATCATTCCAAGATCCTAAAGGGTTACCACCTAAGAGGGAAGTGGATCATGAGATATTGTCGTTGTTGGACTCCTCACTAAGAAATATCAGGTTGTCTAGATATTTTGTTTTGGAAGAAAACAAAGTGAAGAAACAATTGTAGCAACTGATACAACATGGAAGTATTTCACCTTGTGGGTCATATATCATCATAGTACCCAAGAGGGATGGGACTTAGTGAATTTGTATTTACTAAAAATTCTTAAACAAGATCACACTCAATAATTGGTACCCTCTGCCTAAGATCGATGATTTGCTAGACCAGATGTAGCATGTCAAGTACTTCACCAAGTTGGATCTGAAATTAGGATACCACTAAGCACATGTTAAAAAAGAAGACACCTCGATGATTTCCTTCAAGACAAAGCAAGGTTTGTATGAATGGCTACTGATACATTTTGGTTCATGTAATGCACTAGCTACATTTATGTGATTAATGAATGATGTATTAGCTCCCTACTTAGATTCATTTGTTAGATTCATTTGTAATAGTATATTTGGATGACATATCAGTTTATAGCTCCACCTAGGAAGAGCGCATATCACATCATATAGGTGTTAGAAAATCTAAAAAAGAATCAACTATTAAATAAGCTCAGAAAATGTGAGTTTTCATAGCATTCATTTGTGTATTTGAGGTACATCATTAGTGGAGGGAAAATCAATATAGATCCCATCAGGATCGATTTCATCATCAATTGGTCAATTCCTATTAATGTCATTGAAGTTAGGATCGTTGTTGGTATAAAGAACCCCTTCTTGCCAAACACACTTTAAAAAAATTTGACACAACAAAACTAATAACACACACATGTAACTATTTAACGAAAATAACAACATTTCTAAAAATAGAATGAAACCATAAAAATATATAGAAAGAACATTCAATTTAATATTTATACACAATGGAATTAATCATGTAAGTAAAATATAAAATGTATCTTTAAATTTATGAAACGATTGCTTTCGTACAAGGGATGATCCTCGCATCCATAGGCTTGTTGTTCCAAATATCAACAAAAAGCCACCCCAGAGATGAAGTTATGAGTCCAAAAGGAGTTTTTTCCCTCTTGGTTGTCCACTCTCCACAATCAATAGCCCAAAACTCAGGTTCTACTCCACAACATATTCCAATCTGACAGCCCTCTCTTTCCCCTCAACCCACACAACACAAGGAATGGGATCTCCCTTCTCTACCATGTAATTCCTTGGGCCTTCCCACTTCCCTCCAGGTCTCTAGTGCACTTGGTTGGCTAGGAAATATTCCAACTAGGAGATATATGAATTCTTTGTTGTCCTAGGAGTTTTCACACCTTTTCAAGGCTCTTGATTTATTTCCTCAATAGGAAATGCCACCCACAAGCATCCATCCTTCATAATAGGACTACAGCCTCATTTTCAACATGAAACTTAGCCCAACAATGGTTGTCCTTATGCATAACATGTATGATGCTCTTTTTCCATCACTCGCCCCTCCTCATGCTCTCTAAAACTAACTTGAAAAACTAACACAAAAATGAACTCGAATTTTCTTTTCTTCTCATACAAGCTTGAATCACACCTTTCCCAAAAAGTGGTTGTACTCATCCCATGCTATCATAAATTGGGTGATTTTACTTTTCCCACCTACCACTCTTACATCATTTTAATATCTCTTGTTGTTTCAAAGGTGGATAAACATTATAATGAAAAGGGATGAATTAATATAAATGGGTGACCCCTTAGACCCCTCTTTATCCCCCTCTATTATGGAATCATAGCCCCCCATTGTTGATGTCTCACTTGTACCTATAACACATATGACCCCCCAATCCTCCTTAGGTTGGTGGGATGTTCAATTTCCTTTTCTTCCAATTAAAGTGTGTACTCAGGTTTAGTCTAAAACCTTCTCATCCGACCTTCAAATGTCAACAAAAATCCTTCCATGGACTCATTGCGACAACTAGGGTTCTATACGCCCTAAATCATATGGTTAGAACTTCTTCTCACAATTAGATCAACAATCTATAGCGACTCAGAATACTTCCCATCAGAACAACAGTTACAATATTAGGATCCATTCCAATGGTTCTGCTACAATGGATCATTCCGACAAATCCAACGACTCTCGGAATCAGGAACCAATGGCTTGGATCTCATCATTCCTTTCACTTACATGATGGTTATCACCCTTACCAACATCCTTTTTTTTTTCTAGATTCACCTTAGTGGGGAAAAAATAAATCTACGAACGAGATCAAATTATGCATCCACTCACAGTGTTGGCATGTTTACATGTAGAGTGTGCTTGTCATTGATGGCAAGAACAACAGTGACGATGGTATGTTTATAGGCAAGAAAAAAGGAAATGAGGAAAACAACAATGATGGAAAATGAGGAAAGCATAAGTTCAAGAGAAGAAGCGAACAATATGAAAATCAAATCTCAAGAAGAATAATGACAGTGGTTGTTGGATCACCAATCCTGAATACTCGATGACTGTTAGATCAGCGCCCAGTGACCAAAGGAAGCGCAGAGGAGAAGTACAATTCTGATCCGTTGGATCTTAGCACTGAGGATCGACATTCGTTGGATCTAGAAATAAATGCACGAAGTTTAAGCCTTTGGAAGAGCATAGGAGAGTGGACTTGTCAAAGTCCCGAAGTAATAAAGGACTGTCCATCATCAATACTGACAGGTAGCACACGATCCTCAACTCTAGAGAAAATCACTTGGAGGATTTTTCAGTTTGAGACTTGAAAAAATCGAAGTCTAGAGAGTCGGAGAGTCATATTAAATGACAGTCATCAGATCAGTTTGAACTGGAAGGATAGGATAAGTCAGCAAATCCACATCACAGAAATATCGAGTCATCGATCTAAGTTCATGATCGATGAACAACATTCACTTCAGATCTAAAGACACGAGGAGGTTACACTCTGGAGAGATTGAGATTTGAAATTCCTGAAATGTGAATTTTCGTCAGTCGTTGGATCATTCCAAGTGGAAGGACAGTACACACCAGAAGAGCTACATCGCAAAAATATTGATCCATCGATCTAAGATTCTGATCAATGCACATGATTCACTTCCAATATAAATATACGAGGAGGTTACGTTAGTTTGGAGGGCCACAAGTCACTTGATCGTTGAGACTAAGGATCACACGTGGACAAAGGGAAGAAGGTAGAGGCATTGATTGAAGAGGACAGATGTCATCAAATCTTCCATTCCGAAAGATATCCAGTCTGCAACAACAAGGTTTGAGATCTGAAAATCTCAGAGCTCGGATCACGAAGTAAATCTCAGTCGTTGATGTAGGAAGGTGAGATCTAGTCCATAGACTTGAGAGGATAGATCTGAACTGTCCATTCAGAAGCACTGTCAATATCCTGAGATCGATGATTGTGCTCCATTGTAGGGCCAGAACATGCTTGGGTCTTAATTTTTAATGAGCGGGCCGCAATTGAAACCACGGTTTTGGAGAAAGGACATGTGGAGGCTCGTAGTGAATTAGAGAGTGAAGAGCGAGTTTCTCTCAAGCCGCCTATGGATGTGCCTACAATTGTGTGGTCACATGAAGCTCATAACCCAAGGTCATATCGTGAAATGGAGCTAGTGCTCACTAGAAAAAAATCGGGAACCGCCTTTTTGGATAGGCGTTTGGTCACCATTGATGATCACGTGAGGGAAGGGGCTTAGAATCTAAAGAAGCCATAATTGACTGGTTGTAACTGACAGAGAATTCGAAGGGCTTCATGGTGATCACCAGAGGAATTGAAGAGTCTTGAGGTAAGTACCGGTGGGATGAAGAATCGTCAAAGAGACAATTGATAAATGGAAAAGCATTGAAGACTATAATTGCCAAAGAAGCCAAACAATCTTAGGATAATATCCCACTGATGAAGAACATTCTTTGAATGATTTCTAGAGAGAATGAAGAGTTAGGTGCATGATCGGGCATGGACTTGGCATGATAAATATACACAAAATAGAGAAGAGAGGGTTTGTCCTATTGAGTGTGATTTATGTGGGTAGAAGCATGCTATGTGAAGGAGTTGAAACGCACAAAAGAATCATAGCACATAGAATCGAAATAAGACACAGATCATAAAGCACAGAAGAAGCAAGGAATAGAAATGCATATCTGAGAGAGGAAGATAAAGTCGAGGTGTGCACACAGAGACAGGGCAGAAGATCAGAAAGCTCAATAAGATGTGAGAAGGAAGACATTGATGAAAGCAGAGCAGAGCAGTGTAGCATAATAGTGATGAGATCGGTAAGCCATTGATAAATATTGTATCACTGTGATAAATTTATGAGAGGAGAATATTTATATTTCAAGGTGGTAGGGAGATTCTAGAGACGATTGTTGTCCTCAGAGTTTCAAATGGGTGCTTGAACATAGGGAGTTGTAGCTTCCATCTAGTCGCAGACAGAAAAACTAGGGTGGCAGGGTGGTGCAAGGGAGAACTATTGTTCTCTATTATGCAGTTAGTGCATGTGTAACTAGAAGTTGGTGCTTCCATCCAGTTGGTGCTACAACACTCAGGGATTTGGTGCTTCCATGTAGTTGGTGTTGGAACACTCAGGGAGTTGGTGCTTCCTTCTATTGGGTGCTAGAGAAACCAGGGAGTTGGTGCTTCCTTCTAGTGGGTGCTATAGAAACCATAGAGTTGTTACTCTCAGCAAGTTGTTGCTTGTAAACCAAAGGTGATAGCCTCAAAGGGAGTTGGTTCTCCTAAGAATGATAATGTACAGAAAATAAAGATTAATTATCATATCAAGAAGAAGAGGTTTTTCCTTTTATGGGTTTCCTCAGGAAATATATGTCTCTGTATATTTCATGTGTGTGATTGATGTTGAATATTCTATTGCTTACTTCCCTGCATTATTGTGATCGTCATTGAGTGTACTATAAAGAGTTTAAAATGAGCATAATTGTTTAAGCACAGTAACAACTAATTCACCCCCCCCCTCTCAGTTGTCCAACAATTGGTATCAGATTTGGTTCCTTTTATTTAAAGGTAGATCAGTAAGATTAAACATGACAAGTCATGAAGGAACTTCAACCAATAAGGCCCCCCTATTCAATGGAACAAACTTTGGCTTCTAGAAGGTTAGGATGAGAACCTACATAATGGCTTTAGGTGCAGATGTCTGGGATGTGGTAGAGATCGATTATGTAAAGCCATTTGTACTAGCTAATAAGGATGACAATCTAGAATTCAGCTTCAATGCTAAGGCTATGAATGTTATTCTGAGTGGGCTTGCAGAAGTTGAATTTGTAAAGATTATGCACTTAGAATATGCCAAAGCAATGTGGGACAAACTCATTAGCAGTTATGAAGGTAATGAGAAGGTAAAGGATGCCAAGATTCAAACCTACATATTACAATTTGAAGAACTAAATATGAATGAGGATGAGACAATTAATAAATTTTTCTTAAGAATTGAGGAGCTTGTGAATGCCACGAAAGGTCTTGGTGAGAAGATTGAAGACGTATTATTAGTTCAGAATATCTTAAGATCTCTGCCTGATAGATTCAATCCAAAAGTTTTTGCAATAGAAGAACTAAATGATCTTAAGACTCTATCTATTGATCAACTCCTAGGAACTCTAACTGCTTATGAAATGAGGATTAGTAAAGATAAATCTACCACTAGAGAAGCATCATTTAAAGAAGATAAGAATGAGGATTATGAGCCTGATGAAATTGAAGAAAAAATTGTGAGAATACTAAAGAAAGGATCAGGCAAGTACCAAGGCAAGTTTCCCTTCAAATGTTTTAACTATGGAAATATAGGTCACTTTTCATCTAAGTGTCCACACAAGAAGAAGGACCAGAACTCTGAAGGTGAAGAGAAGTACAAATCCAAAAGATTTGATAAAAAGAAAATTTTATGTGTAAACAATGATGACTCTTTAGAAGAAACAAATAGTGACTCTTCCTGTGAAGATAAGGTAAATGAATTCATGCTTATGGCCAAAGAGGATTATGATAATAAAATCACAGGAAGTGATGCTAATGATGAAGAAGTTGTGTTTGAATTTGAAGGAGATTTGATCAGTGCTTTGGAAGAGATTGACAGACTCGGACTTAAGAAGAGAAAGCAAAAAGAATTGTTGATACAGTTCGAGAAAGGAAGTAAAAAACCTAATGAAGACGTTTCCCTGCTAAAAGTGGAATTAGAAGAGGCAAATAAAATAGAGGACATTCTAAAACAACAGTTATCAGAGAAGAAGGCAAGATTTGAAGCTCTGGAAGAAGAAGTAGTGAAAACTAGAAAAGAGTTGGAGAAGTTTCATGCCTTGTATCACCAAAATTTGTCAAGTATCAAATCCTCAGAAGGATTAGCCACCATTCTAAATCAGCAAAGGAATCGAAAGTTGAAAAATGTCTTGGTTTATGAATAGGGATCAAGTAGTGGTCAGCCAAGCAACAAAGAATCCATCAAGTTTGTGAAAACTACAACCAATGACAACATCAAACCTGCAGAAACAAAGGAAGATAATCAGCCACCAAGGAGGAGTGAAGAAAAAGGTGACAAAACTGAATCTGTAGAACAAATAAATAATACACCCTCTTCTCAAGGAAATCATCAGTATGGAATAAGTCGACCTGCCCAAAGAAGACAACCATTTTCCAGGTACAAATATTTTTTCTATGGATATTTACCACAGATTGCAAATTGTCAAATTAAGTTTAGAGACATGCAACTGAGGAGGTAAAGAAATAATGAACAGCCAATGAGTAGACAATGTTACACCAATCACTTTGACCTATTAAACAATGAGATCGAATACTATAACTATCATAACTTTGGTCACAAGGCTGCACATTTTCATATGAATAATTACAAAGCAGATCCAAGGATAAAACCCTTAGGTAGAAATGCCAGCACATGGAAAAAGAAAGATAGTGAAAAATGTGGTATAATACTTTCAGCTCAAAAACAAAAAGACCCTTGGTATTTAGATAGTGGATGTTCCAAGCACATGTCTGGAGACAAGGACAAGTCTTTGTGTATAAGTAAAAGCATAATGATGGATAATAATGTTGATATTGAATCCTCCCCTGCAAGAAAACAAGAAGACTCAGATACAATAAAAGAATGTTCGGTTAGCATTTATCCCATGGAATAAGTAGAAGAAGAATCATGTCATAAGATGGAAGCAGAAGTTGTGAATCTTATAAAGAAGGTTGAGAATTTAAACACCCAAATCAATTTCTTGAACAGTTCCATGATCCTGGATGAGATCTTGGATAGTCAGAGATCACCAAATGACAAATCCGGTCTTGGATACAATAAGGCAGAAATCGGTACTCGTAAGAAAACTGATGCAAGTCCTTCATTTTTAAAGGGTGAAGACAAGTCTAACACAGGTCCTTCATTTGTAAAACGGGAAAGCAGGTATGACTCATGCTCTTCAAGTTCAAAGAATGAAAGAAATACTGCAATATTTAGAAGATCAAGGAAGACATCCAGAAGCTACTCATACACCTCAAAGTAAGTTTAGATGAGAGACACCTTCATGGATGAATAAAAGGAGGTATGAGAGTGATTGTAATGGTTCTTGTTTTCTCTTATGATGGATATGGTCACAAAATCCTTGGATTGTAGGCATCATGCAAAAAAATATATATATGAGCTACAATTGCGCAATGTTCCAGTAGGACAACAACATCCTTTAGAAACACAGGGGGAGTCATTGGGTTATGACAAGAAAAAGTTGATGAAGGATTCCCAGTGAGAGAAATCAGAAATATTGAGTATACTACAGAGGACACGACTGAAGCTGAAGATGAATGGGTCCAAGAATCCAGTATTTCATTCCAAGACCAAGCACATCCCCATAAAATACCACTTTCTGAGAGAGCGGGTCACCAATAAGATTGTTCAGGTTCATTACATTCCAACCATAGAACAAATTGCAGACATGTTTACTAAACCCCTAGCCAATACACCATTTGAATATCTCTATCAGAAGTTGGGTGTCATCTCTTCTCTTACCTAATAGAGTCCATCCTGTCAGGGGGAGTTTGTGTTGGTTGAATAACTGATACCTCTGAAAAGTAATGCAACAGCTTAGGGGGAGCATGTTTTCTTTGACATTGATGTCAAAGGGGGAGAAAAGGTGTGGTCTAGATGCTATAGTTGGAGGTCTAAGTAGAACAGTGCAACCCTTCAAGGTTTCCGTCAATGCCAAAGGGGGAGATTGTTGGCATGTTTACAGGTAGAGTGTTCTTGTCATTGATGGCAAGAAAAATAGCGACGATGGTATGTTTACAGGCAAGAAAAGCAACAATGAGGAAAGCAGTAATGATGGAAAATAGGGAAAGAATAAGTTAATGATCTAGGAGGCTCCCCAGGCTCAGAAAATGTTGAAATATCAAAGTTCTCAGAATTGGATGAAACCAACGCCATTGAATCCGACTCGTTCTCCTGATTCCATCCATATATTTACTTTCTCAAATGAATGTTGTATGCAAGAGTTATCGTACTCTGATCATTTTCTCAAACAGGCAAAAAGTCAACAGGTCCAGTCAAATGATGACATCAACAGTGCTGACATGGCAGAGACAAGTGGCGACAAGTGGCAGTCCAGCAGAAGGTGATTGGTCAGTGACAGGGATCCAACCAACAACTGACAAGTGGCATTTGTTTGGCAAATGGTTGGGTGCCACGTGGCCCAGTCATGGCTTGCCACGTGGCACCATGGTATTGGTTAATGGTTGGTGGCAAAAGTTTTATTGGAGTCCATGGGGTTTGATCCCATGACCTCTTGGGTCAGCCCAAACCTTTGACAAAGTTCCCTTGCCAACATGCCCTTGGTGGTTCTTGTAACACTAAAACACAAAAATAATATAAATAAAGGTGATAAAGTAACAAGGGCGACAACCAATGGATAAACCTCAGCTCTGGTTTTGAGGAGAATCCCATGAGACCAGGGAGGTGTGCTCCAAAAGGGGCTTATCCCAGATAAGTGCCCTCCTTTTTAGCTTGTGATCCTATGCATATGCCTAATGACCAGGAGCCAAGGGTGCGCCCAGCCCAAAAGGGGCTACTCTATGTATTTTTGTTAAAAATGGGTTTTTTAACTTTAGAAAAGCCCAGATTTCACTGGTTTTTGGATATTTTGGCCATTTGAAGGGGGATTTGATCCCAACAAGAGGCCATATCTTTAGGAG
>WSFP011583126.1:0-10435 GCA_009831015.1 Picea engelmannii | reverse complement strand
GTTTTGTTTGTTTTAGATAGATTAGTTAGTTTAGGTTAGTTTCCTCTTTGGTTTTCTTAGGACCTTAGGGCGGCCAACGGAGCCGTTAAACCCGTCAGGGTGGTTCATTCCAAACGGCTTGGGTTATTTAGACAACCCCGAACCGCTTCCACTCTCTCAATTGATGGACGGACCATTTCGCTCGTCAACAACTCCTCAATTTTATAGGGGATATCCACAATCATTTCCAAAAGAAAGTGATCCTCTTCAAATAATGGATATTTGATGAAGCCCGTGTTCAACCAAAATACATGGAGAACATAGGCCATAAGAAAGGACAACCAAGTGGTTCTAAATAGAAATACCACCAAGATGTTTCTAAGGAGGGGAATAAGAAGTGGAAAGGAAAATATAAGAAGATGACAGCTACTACACATCAATGAAAGGATCCAAACAACCACTGCAACCAATATAATATCAATGGTCACACTAAAAATAAGTGTTGGAAGCTACATCTAGAGATAAATCCAAATAACCATGAGAAGGATGAGAACATGCTAGCCACAAATTCTAATGACCTAGTAGTGAGCAGCTTGGATGTGGATGAAAATATTGTCTACACCTCAGTGCAAAAGGTGGTGAAGATAAGTATCCTTCATCACAATGAAGAGAAGGAGATGAGGAAACTCCTACATGTTAAGATCCATGCAAAAAATACCAAAGTGAATTATCTATTTGATTCTAATTCACACTCCAGCCTCATAGAAACTGATCCAGTTAGTAATATTGGGTTGTAATTTCATGATCATCCTATCCCATATCCATTGGAATGGGTAAACAATGATGCAGAGCTCAAGGTGATGAAACAGTGTAAGATAAAATTTGTTATAAGTGCAAATTTTATTGATGAAATAGAGTTAGATGTAGTACCCCTTGACATGTGTGGTTTAGTGTTTGGAAGCCCCTAAATGTATGTGAGGGATGTTATCTTCATGCAGAGAGAAAACTAGTACCACCTTATCAAGGATGGGAAATCTTACATCCTCAATGCATGCAAAGGTAAATTCACAATCTCTCTAGTAAGTTCCAACCAAGACAACAAGTTAATTAGTTCTAGTATGAAGTATGTATTGATTTTCATAAGAGAAACAACTGGGTGATGAATCAAGAGTAAAGGAATCCCTAGATGGATGTACTAAAGAGAGAAAACAATAGTTGGAGGAGTTTTTGTAGGTGTACATGGGATCATTCCAAGATCCTAAAGGGTTACCACCTAAGAGGGAAGTGGATCATGAGATATTGTCGTTGTTGGACTCCTCACTAAGAAATATCAGGTTGTCTAGATATTTTGTTTTGGAAGAAAACAAAGTGAAGAAACAATTGTAGCAACTGATACAACATGGAAGTATTTCACCTTGTGGGTCATATATCATCATAGTACCCAAGAGGGATGGGACTTAGTGAATTTGTATTTACTAAAAATTCTTAAACAAGATCACACTCAATAATTGGTACCCTCTGCCTAAGATCGATGATTTGCTAGACCAGATGTAGCATGTCAAGTACTTCACCAAGTTGGATCTGAAATTAGGATACCACTAAGCACATGTTAAAAAAGAAGACACCTCGATGATTTCCTTCAAGACAAAGCAAGGTTTGTATGAATGGCTACTGATACATTTTGGTTCATGTAATGCACTAGCTACATTTATGTGATTAATGAATGATGTATTAGCTCCCTACTTAGATTCATTTGTTAGATTCATTTGTAATAGTATATTTGGATGACATATCAGTTTATAGCTCCACCTAGGAAGAGCGCATATCACATCATATAGGTGTTAGAAAATCTAAAAAAGAATCAACTATTAAATAAGCTCAGAAAATGTGAGTTTTCATAGCATTCATTTGTGTATTTGAGGTACATCATTAGTGGAGGGAAAATCAATATAGATCCCATCAGGATCGATTTCATCATCAATTGGTCAATTCCTATTAATGTCATTGAAGTTAGGATCGTTGTTGGTATAAAGAACCCCTTCTTGCCAAACACACTTTAAAAAAATTTGACACAACAAAACTAATAACACACACATGTAACTATTTAACGAAAATAACAACATTTCTAAAAATAGAATGAAACCATAAAAATATATAGAAAGAACATTCAATTTAATATTTATACACAATGGAATTAATCATGTAAGTAAAATATAAAATGTATCTTTAAATTTATGAAACGATTGCTTTCGTACAAGGGATGATCCTCGCATCCATAGGCTTGTTGTTCCAAATATCAACAAAAAGCCACCCCAGAGATGAAGTTATGAGTCCAAAAGGAGTTTTTTCCCTCTTGGTTGTCCACTCTCCACAATCAATAGCCCAAAACTCAGGTTCTACTCCACAACATATTCCAATCTGACAGCCCTCTCTTTCCCCTCAACCCACACAACACAAGGAATGGGATCTCCCTTCTCTACCATGTAATTCCTTGGGCCTTCCCACTTCCCTCCAGGTCTCTAGTGCACTTGGTTGGCTAGGAAATATTCCAACTAGGAGATATATGAATTCTTTGTTGTCCTAGGAGTTTTCACACCTTTTCAAGGCTCTTGATTTATTTCCTCAATAGGAAATGCCACCCACAAGCATCCATCCTTCATAATAGGACTACAGCCTCATTTTCAACATGAAACTTAGCCCAACAATGGTTGTCCTTATGCATAACATGTATGATGCTCTTTTTCCATCACTCGCCCCTCCTCATGCTCTCTAAAACTAACTTGAAAAACTAACACAAAAATGAACTCGAATTTTCTTTTCTTCTCATACAAGCTTGAATCACACCTTTCCCAAAAAGTGGTTGTACTCATCCCATGCTATCATAAATTGGGTGATTTTACTTTTCCCACCTACCACTCTTACATCATTTTAATATCTCTTGTTGTTTCAAAGGTGGATAAACATTATAATGAAAAGGGATGAATTAATATAAATGGGTGACCCCTTAGACCCCTCTTTATCCCCCTCTATTATGGAATCATAGCCCCCCATTGTTGATGTCTCACTTGTACCTATAACACATATGACCCCCCAATCCTCCTTAGGTTGGTGGGATGTTCAATTTCCTTTTCTTCCAATTAAAGTGTGTACTCAGGTTTAGTCTAAAACCTTCTCATCCGACCTTCAAATGTCAACAAAAATCCTTCCATGGACTCATTGCGACAACTAGGGTTCTATACGCCCTAAATCATATGGTTAGAACTTCTTCTCACAATTAGATCAACAATCTATAGCGACTCAGAATACTTCCCATCAGAACAACAGTTACAATATTAGGATCCATTCCAATGGTTCTGCTACAATGGATCATTCCGACAAATCCAACGACTCTCGGAATCAGGAACCAATGGCTTGGATCTCATCATTCCTTTCACTTACATGATGGTTATCACCCTTACCAACATCCTTTTTTTTTTCTAGATTCACCTTAGTGGGGAAAAAATAAATCTACGAACGAGATCAAATTATGCATCCACTCACAGTGTTGGCATGTTTACATGTAGAGTGTGCTTGTCATTGATGGCAAGAACAACAGTGACGATGGTATGTTTATAGGCAAGAAAAAAGGAAATGAGGAAAACAACAATGATGGAAAATGAGGAAAGCATAAGTTCAAGAGAAGAAGCGAACAATATGAAAATCAAATCTCAAGAAGAATAATGACAGTGGTTGTTGGATCACCAATCCTGAATACTCGATGACTGTTAGATCAGCGCCCAGTGACCAAAGGAAGCGCAGAGGAGAAGTACAATTCTGATCCGTTGGATCTTAGCACTGAGGATCGACATTCGTTGGATCTAGAAATAAATGCACGAAGTTTAAGCCTTTGGAAGAGCATAGGAGAGTGGACTTGTCAAAGTCCCGAAGTAATAAAGGACTGTCCATCATCAATACTGACAGGTAGCACACGATCCTCAACTCTAGAGAAAATCACTTGGAGGATTTTTCAGTTTGAGACTTGAAAAAATCGAAGTCTAGAGAGTCGGAGAGTCATATTAAATGACAGTCATCAGATCAGTTTGAACTGGAAGGATAGGATAAGTCAGCAAATCCACATCACAGAAATATCGAGTCATCGATCTAAGTTCATGATCGATGAACAACATTCACTTCAGATCTAAAGACACGAGGAGGTTACACTCTGGAGAGATTGAGATTTGAAATTCCTGAAATGTGAATTTTCGTCAGTCGTTGGATCATTCCAAGTGGAAGGACAGTACACACCAGAAGAGCTACATCGCAAAAATATTGATCCATCGATCTAAGATTCTGATCAATGCACATGATTCACTTCCAATATAAATATACGAGGAGGTTACGTTAGTTTGGAGGGCCACAAGTCACTTGATCGTTGAGACTAAGGATCACACGTGGACAAAGGGAAGAAGGTAGAGGCATTGATTGAAGAGGACAGATGTCATCAAATCTTCCATTCCGAAAGATATCCAGTCTGCAACAACAAGGTTTGAGATCTGAAAATCTCAGAGCTCGGATCACGAAGTAAATCTCAGTCGTTGATGTAGGAAGGTGAGATCTAGTCCATAGACTTGAGAGGATAGATCTGAACTGTCCATTCAGAAGCACTGTCAATATCCTGAGATCGATGATTGTGCTCCATTGTAGGGCCAGAACATGCTTGGGTCTTAATTTTTAATGAGCGGGCCGCAATTGAAACCACGGTTTTGGAGAAAGGACATGTGGAGGCTCGTAGTGAATTAGAGAGTGAAGAGCGAGTTTCTCTCAAGCCGCCTATGGATGTGCCTACAATTGTGTGGTCACATGAAGCTCATAACCCAAGGTCATATCGTGAAATGGAGCTAGTGCTCACTAGAAAAAAATCGGGAACCGCCTTTTTGGATAGGCGTTTGGTCACCATTGATGATCACGTGAGGGAAGGGGCTTAGAATCTAAAGAAGCCATAATTGACTGGTTGTAACTGACAGAGAATTCGAAGGGCTTCATGGTGATCACCAGAGGAATTGAAGAGTCTTGAGGTAAGTACCGGTGGGATGAAGAATCGTCAAAGAGACAATTGATAAATGGAAAAGCATTGAAGACTATAATTGCCAAAGAAGCCAAACAATCTTAGGATAATATCCCACTGATGAAGAACATTCTTTGAATGATTTCTAGAGAGAATGAAGAGTTAGGTGCATGATCGGGCATGGACTTGGCATGATAAATATACACAAAATAGAGAAGAGAGGGTTTGTCCTATTGAGTGTGATTTATGTGGGTAGAAGCATGCTATGTGAAGGAGTTGAAACGCACAAAAGAATCATAGCACATAGAATCGAAATAAGACACAGATCATAAAGCACAGAAGAAGCAAGGAATAGAAATGCATATCTGAGAGAGGAAGATAAAGTCGAGGTGTGCACACAGAGACAGGGCAGAAGATCAGAAAGCTCAATAAGATGTGAGAAGGAAGACATTGATGAAAGCAGAGCAGAGCAGTGTAGCATAATAGTGATGAGATCGGTAAGCCATTGATAAATATTGTATCACTGTGATAAATTTATGAGAGGAGAATATTTATATTTCAAGGTGGTAGGGAGATTCTAGAGACGATTGTTGTCCTCAGAGTTTCAAATGGGTGCTTGAACATAGGGAGTTGTAGCTTCCATCTAGTCGCAGACAGAAAAACTAGGGTGGCAGGGTGGTGCAAGGGAGAACTATTGTTCTCTATTATGCAGTTAGTGCATGTGTAACTAGAAGTTGGTGCTTCCATCCAGTTGGTGCTACAACACTCAGGGATTTGGTGCTTCCATGTAGTTGGTGTTGGAACACTCAGGGAGTTGGTGCTTCCTTCTATTGGGTGCTAGAGAAACCAGGGAGTTGGTGCTTCCTTCTAGTGGGTGCTATAGAAACCATAGAGTTGTTACTCTCAGCAAGTTGTTGCTTGTAAACCAAAGGTGATAGCCTCAAAGGGAGTTGGTTCTCCTAAGAATGATAATGTACAGAAAATAAAGATTAATTATCATATCAAGAAGAAGAGGTTTTTCCTTTTATGGGTTTCCTCAGGAAATATATGTCTCTGTATATTTCATGTGTGTGATTGATGTTGAATATTCTATTGCTTACTTCCCTGCATTATTGTGATCGTCATTGAGTGTACTATAAAGAGTTTAAAATGAGCATAATTGTTTAAGCACAGTAACAACTAATTCACCCCCCCCCTCTCAGTTGTCCAACAATTGGTATCAGATTTGGTTCCTTTTATTTAAAGGTAGATCAGTAAGATTAAACATGACAAGTCATGAAGGAACTTCAACCAATAAGGCCCCCCTATTCAATGGAACAAACTTTGGCTTCTAGAAGGTTAGGATGAGAACCTACATAATGGCTTTAGGTGCAGATGTCTGGGATGTGGTAGAGATCGATTATGTAAAGCCATTTGTACTAGCTAATAAGGATGACAATCTAGAATTCAGCTTCAATGCTAAGGCTATGAATGTTATTCTGAGTGGGCTTGCAGAAGTTGAATTTGTAAAGATTATGCACTTAGAATATGCCAAAGCAATGTGGGACAAACTCATTAGCAGTTATGAAGGTAATGAGAAGGTAAAGGATGCCAAGATTCAAACCTACATATTACAATTTGAAGAACTAAATATGAATGAGGATGAGACAATTAATAAATTTTTCTTAAGAATTGAGGAGCTTGTGAATGCCACGAAAGGTCTTGGTGAGAAGATTGAAGACGTATTATTAGTTCAGAATATCTTAAGATCTCTGCCTGATAGATTCAATCCAAAAGTTTTTGCAATAGAAGAACTAAATGATCTTAAGACTCTATCTATTGATCAACTCCTAGGAACTCTAACTGCTTATGAAATGAGGATTAGTAAAGATAAATCTACCACTAGAGAAGCATCATTTAAAGAAGATAAGAATGAGGATTATGAGCCTGATGAAATTGAAGAAAAAATTGTGAGAATACTAAAGAAAGGATCAGGCAAGTACCAAGGCAAGTTTCCCTTCAAATGTTTTAACTATGGAAATATAGGTCACTTTTCATCTAAGTGTCCACACAAGAAGAAGGACCAGAACTCTGAAGGTGAAGAGAAGTACAAATCCAAAAGATTTGATAAAAAGAAAATTTTATGTGTAAACAATGATGACTCTTTAGAAGAAACAAATAGTGACTCTTCCTGTGAAGATAAGGTAAATGAATTCATGCTTATGGCCAAAGAGGATTATGATAATAAAATCACAGGAAGTGATGCTAATGATGAAGAAGTTGTGTTTGAATTTGAAGGAGATTTGATCAGTGCTTTGGAAGAGATTGACAGACTCGGACTTAAGAAGAGAAAGCAAAAAGAATTGTTGATACAGTTCGAGAAAGGAAGTAAAAAACCTAATGAAGACGTTTCCCTGCTAAAAGTGGAATTAGAAGAGGCAAATAAAATAGAGGACATTCTAAAACAACAGTTATCAGAGAAGAAGGCAAGATTTGAAGCTCTGGAAGAAGAAGTAGTGAAAACTAGAAAAGAGTTGGAGAAGTTTCATGCCTTGTATCACCAAAATTTGTCAAGTATCAAATCCTCAGAAGGATTAGCCACCATTCTAAATCAGCAAAGGAATCGAAAGTTGAAAAATGTCTTGGTTTATGAATAGGGATCAAGTAGTGGTCAGCCAAGCAACAAAGAATCCATCAAGTTTGTGAAAACTACAACCAATGACAACATCAAACCTGCAGAAACAAAGGAAGATAATCAGCCACCAAGGAGGAGTGAAGAAAAAGGTGACAAAACTGAATCTGTAGAACAAATAAATAATACACCCTCTTCTCAAGGAAATCATCAGTATGGAATAAGTCGACCTGCCCAAAGAAGACAACCATTTTCCAGGTACAAATATTTTTTCTATGGATATTTACCACAGATTGCAAATTGTCAAATTAAGTTTAGAGACATGCAACTGAGGAGGTAAAGAAATAATGAACAGCCAATGAGTAGACAATGTTACACCAATCACTTTGACCTATTAAACAATGAGATCGAATACTATAACTATCATAACTTTGGTCACAAGGCTGCACATTTTCATATGAATAATTACAAAGCAGATCCAAGGATAAAACCCTTAGGTAGAAATGCCAGCACATGGAAAAAGAAAGATAGTGAAAAATGTGGTATAATACTTTCAGCTCAAAAACAAAAAGACCCTTGGTATTTAGATAGTGGATGTTCCAAGCACATGTCTGGAGACAAGGACAAGTCTTTGTGTATAAGTAAAAGCATAATGATGGATAATAATGTTGATATTGAATCCTCCCCTGCAAGAAAACAAGAAGACTCAGATACAATAAAAGAATGTTCGGTTAGCATTTATCCCATGGAATAAGTAGAAGAAGAATCATGTCATAAGATGGAAGCAGAAGTTGTGAATCTTATAAAGAAGGTTGAGAATTTAAACACCCAAATCAATTTCTTGAACAGTTCCATGATCCTGGATGAGATCTTGGATAGTCAGAGATCACCAAATGACAAATCCGGTCTTGGATACAATAAGGCAGAAATCGGTACTCGTAAGAAAACTGATGCAAGTCCTTCATTTTTAAAGGGTGAAGACAAGTCTAACACAGGTCCTTCATTTGTAAAACGGGAAAGCAGGTATGACTCATGCTCTTCAAGTTCAAAGAATGAAATAAATACTGCAATATTTAGAAGATCAAGGAAGACATCCAGAAGCTACTCATACACCTCAAAGTAAGTTTAGATGAGAGACACCTTCATGGATGAATAAAAGGAGGTATGAGAGTGTTTGTAATGGTTCTTGTTTTCTCTTATGATGGATATGGTCACAAAATCCTTGGATTGTAGGCATCATGCAAAAATATATATATATGAGCTACAATTGCGCAATGTTCCAGTAGGACAACAACATCCTTTAGAAACACAGGGGGAGTCATTGGGTTATGACAAGAAAAGGTTGATGAAGGAGTCCCAGTGAGAGAAATCAGAAATATTGAGTATACTACAGAGGACACGACTGAAGCTGAAGATGAATGGGTCCAAGAATCCAGTATTTCATTCCAAGACCAAGCACATCCCCATAAAATACCACTTTCTGAGAGAGCAGGTCACCAATAAGATTGTTCAAGTTCATTACATTCCAACCATAGAACAAATTGCAGACATCTTTACTAAACCCCTAGCCAATACACCATTTGAATATCTCTATCAAAAGTTGGGTGTCATCTCTTCTCTTACCTAAGAGAGTCCATCCTGTCAGGGGGAGTTTGTGTTGGTTGAATAACTGATACCTCTGAAAAGTAATGCAACAGCTTAGGGGGAGCATGTTTTCTTTAACATTGATGTCAAAGGGGGAGAAAAGGTGTGGTCTAGATGCTATAGTTGGAGGTCTAAGTAGAACAGTGCAACCCTTCAAGGTTTCCGTCAATGCCAAAGGGGGAGATTGTTGGCATGTTTACAGGTAGAGTGTTATTGTCATTGATGGCAAGAAAAATAGCGACGATGGTATGTTTACAGGCAAGAAAAGCAACAATGAGGAAAGCAGTAATGATGGAAAATAGGGAAAGAATAAGTTAATGATCTAGGAGGCTCCCCAGGCTCAGAAAATGCTCAAATATCAAAGTTCTCATAATTGGATGAAACCAATGCCATTAAATCCGACTCGTTCTCCTGATTCCATCCATATATTTACTTTCTCAAATGAATGTTGTATGCGAGAGTTATCGTACTCTGATCGTTTTCTCAAAGAGGCAAAAAGTCAATAGGTCCAGTCAAATGATGACATCAACAGTGTTGACATGGCAGAGACAAGTGGCGACAAGTGGCAGTCCAGCAGAAGGTGATTGGTCAGTGACAGGGATCCAACCAACAACTGACAAGTGGCATTTGTTTGGCAAATGGTTGGGTGCCATGTGGCCCAGTCATGGGTTGCCACGTGGCACCATGGTATTGGTTAATGGTTGGTGGCAAAAGTTTTATTGGAGTCCATGGGGTTTGATCCCATGACCTCTTGGGTCAGCCCAATCCTTTGACAAAGTTCCCTTGCCAACATGCCCTTGGTGGTTCTTGTAACACTAAAACACAAAAATAATATAAATAAAGGTGATAAAGTAACAAGGGCGGCAACCAATGGATAAACCTAAGCCCTAGTTTTGAGGAGAATCCCATGAGACCAGGGAGGTGTGCTCCAAAAGGGGCTTAGCCCAGCTAAGTGCCCTCCTTTTTAGCTTGTGATCCTATGCATATGCCTAATGACCAGGAGCCAAGGGCGCACCCAGCCCAAAAGGGGCTACTCTATGTATTTTTGTTAAAAATGGGTTTTTTAACTTTAGAAAAGCCCAGATTTCACTGGTTTTTGGATATTTTGGCCATTTGAAGGGGGATTTGATCCCAACAAGAGGCCATATCTTTAGGAG
>WSFP011583116.1:0-10435 GCA_009831015.1 Picea engelmannii | reverse complement strand
GAGTTTAGGTCCTACCTACAGCCTCTGCATAAAGATCTTACATGGAAAAAAGAAATACCAATGTCTTATCTGGAACCTAAATGGATCTCTCTTGAAGGCTATCTTTGTCTATATCACCTGTGAAGTTAGATACAATAGAGTCATGTTCTACCACTTCAAGCTTTTAAATCATTTCACAGGGAGATCTCCCATCAATTTACCATTTTACTTGAACAAAGACCTCACGAAAATGTCTAAACAGGTCAAGGCCAAGCCCACTAAGATGGCAAGAAGATTGTCTCATCAAGGACTCATTGCTCTTATTGTCAAAGAGTCATTGAAGAAAAGGAAGGTAGATTGGAACTATTTCCTCTTCTGGAATGAATTCCAGACTAATTGGCAACAACAGGAGAAGGGTAAAAAGGCTGCCACTAAGAAGACTATTACTCCTAAAAGCATTAATAGAAAATGGAAGGGTATCTCACCACCAAGAGATCTGATAGAATCATCCTCTGTTAAAAAAAAAAGAATCAAAAGAAAGTTACAGTTTGAGGGTGAGAAGTCCAAGGACCCTGCTACAGGAAGTAACCCTTTAAACCTACCCTATAGTGATTCAGAGCCAGAACAAGAGTTAGCAGAGACACAGGGTAATGTACAGGCTGGACAAGTTGCAGACAATTTTTCCAACTTACCTTCACCAACTCCTCCAGAGGCACACAGTCCACCAGTGGAAAAAGCCTCTTCAAGTAAGCCTAAAGCATCTAGGGCACAGAAAATCAATAAACTCTTGCAACAAGTCTATGAAATGGAAGTCTTGGAAAGATTTATTAAAAAGGCTAATACAAACTTGACTAAAAGAAATGCAGAGATTTTCAAAATAAACCAAACCCTCAAAGAGAAGCATGACAAGATCAAAGACAGGAACAGGGCATTGATAAGGGAGAACATGAAGCTATATAGACAGCTTAGAATTCTGAGGTTGAAATTAAAAGAGTCTCAATCGCCAGCACAGGAGAAAACCGGTTTGGAGACTCTATATAACTTAGCTACAACCATGGTGGATACACCAGATACTTCCACACAGCCAGTTGAAGTTCGCAGATCTACACGAACAAGGGTTGCATCGTCCAAAAACCCTTGAACATTCAACAAGGAATCAAGATAATCATTTTTGCAAATTTTGAAGTTTTCTCAAAGCTGAAGTTTCGGTGGTTTAGGTGAACAGGATGACTATTCATTAACCACCAAAATAGAGCTTTTGGTAGTTAATCCACTCATGAGCCTTCTAGGTTAACCACCGAAATCCTGTCACTGCCAGAATGATTGAATTTTTGTACAGATCGAAGTTTTTTGAGTTGGAATGGTTTGAAACCTCTTCGAATGGACATTTGATGAATTGTCAAGTCAGATCCAATAGCTATTTTCGATGGATAATGGAAAGAAGAGGTGTTTCAAATGTTTTTGGTACCTTTGACAAAGGCAGAAAATCAGGATGCTTACTCACATCAACAAATTCGAATTTGTATCTCTTGGAAGAGTCATCACTCAGCCTTGGAAGGCTATTCTGCACTGCACCATTACTCTACAAGAGATGAAGACCATGAAATCTGGGATTGACCTCATTTTTGGGGATCATTCCATATCTTTTGCAAACTAAATTTTTACTTTCTATCTTTAGCATATTTGATCCATGCTTTCAGGATCTCAAAACTGCATTGTAAAGCTATAAAGCTAAAGGTAGAATAGGATCTAAGGGTTCGACTTTGGAGACTTTTTTCATATTATGTACTCAAACTTCTCATTTTCATATTAAGTAATACAAGCTTCTTTTGCCATAACTTGTTCAGATTTCATCTTCTTATCTATTCTGTACTTTCACCTGGATAGTATATTCATGTTGTTATGCTTGTTTATGCCCGATAAATATCATCTTATCATTGCATTCACAAGTTAAACTTTGCAAGTATTCCGATGATTATTGTAATTGGCCATTCATATATGCTTTATATGTGATTCTGATGATATAATATTTATTTCTCCATACATCCCTTTATTCATAAACTCTCTGAACATTTGTGGTTGAAAGCCTTGTCGATCTAAATGTGTTCATGAATGTTTTGAGTGAGAAATGATTCAGTCCTCCGACTTGATCCAAACCCACACTTATTATTGAGAAAACAGTTATCAAAAGATTAAGTTACCAGGCATCTCTGACTTATATCCAAGGAGAGTTTCCTAGAGTGATAACAGAAAGGAAGAACAAAACAATACAGGAAATAACCAAAACCATGTTAATGGATTCTAAGTTGACAGATGTATTTTCAGTACAAGCAGTGCATACAACAGTTCACATTCAGAACAGAGGGATGCTCATAAATAATAGTGATAAGATTCCATATGAGCTATGGAAAGGAAGACCAACAAATGTAAAGAACTTCATATTTTTCGGAAGCAAATACTACATCAAAAGAAAAGATGGCAAAATTGTAAAATTTGATTCTCAAGTCAATAAAGGCATACTGGTTGGGTACTAAAGAAAAAGGAACATACAACTTTTTCAATCTGAGACTCAACAGAATAGTGGAAAGTATCAATGTGATGGTTGATGAGGCATATGGTCGAAAGATAAAGGAAAGTAGCAAATATTCAATGGAACGGGATCACGAAGAAGATTTGAAAGAAGAAGAAGAAGAATCAGATGAAAAAGAAGAGAAGCCAAAAGTAGAACAAGAACAACATGGTATTCAAGTACCTCCAAAAAAACCCAGCAGATGAGTGCAGAAGAATCATCCATTAGATCATATTATTGGAAATAAATATGCAGGAGTTGAAACCAGAAGAAGAATCCATTCACTAGAAAAACAACATCTAGCACTATTGTGTACAATTGATCCAAGCAGTTTTGAAGAAGCCAACAAAGATGAACACTGGGTCAAGGAAATGGATGAAGAGTTAGATCAGATAGAGAAGAATGACACATGGGAACTAGTTCCAAGACCAAAGAACAAGAATGTCATCAGTACAAAGTGGTTCTTCATGAACAAATTGAATGAGAATGGGCAGATTACCAGGGACAAAGCAAGATTGGTATGCAAAGGATACTCTCAAGTTGAAGGTACAGATTTTGAAGATACATTTTCCCCAGTTGCCAAGATGGAAGCAATCATACTAATACTAAATTATGAATGCTCCAAGAATATTAAAGTGTATCAAATGGACGTGAAATCAACATTCCTAAACAAAGATCTAGAGGAAGAATTCTACATTGAGAAGCTAGAAGGATTTTAGTTATCATAAAAGGAAAGTTATGTTTTCATATTGAAGAAAGATTTATATGTTCTCAAACAAGCCCCAGAGCATGGTATTTGAGATTGGATATATATTTACAGCAACAAGGTATCAAGAAAGGAAATGCAGACAACAATCTCTACATAAAGGTGTATTGAGACAATATATTAATTATTGAAGTCTATGTAGATGACTTTATCTTTGGAAGTGACAATGACAGGATCAGTCAAAATTTTTCCAAAGCCATGAAACACGAGTTTGAGATGTCCTTTCTTGGTGAGTTAACCTTCTTTTTGGAACTATATATATGTTAGAGAAACAAAGGTATATTCATCTCTTGGGAAACCTATATCAAAGAAATGTTGAAGAAGTTTGGAATGACAAATTGCAAATCAATTAGTACACCTATGCAAAAAAGTTGCAATTTAAGTAAGGATGATGATTCCAAGGATGTAGATCAGAGACAATATAGATTGATGATTGGTAGTTTAATTTATGTGACAGCTTATATACCCAACTTGATGCAGGCAGTTGGATAGGTTGCAAGGTTTTAGGAAGCACCAAAGGAATCACATGTTTTGGCAGTAAAGAGGATATTCAGATATCTCAACGGTACAAAAGAGTTTGGTTTATGGTATCCAAAAGGGAAGGATGTATCTATTGTTTCCTACATAGATTCATATTGGGCAGGTTGCATTGATGATAGAAGAAGTACAAGTGGAGCCTATTTCTACTTGGGTGAGTTCATGATATCATGGTTAAGAAAAAAGAAGTCATCGGTATATTTGTCCACAACAAAGGAAGAATACATTACAGCAGCGCCATGTTGTAATTAGGTTCTTTGGATGAAGCAGACTTTGCAGAATATGCAAGTAAAGTATGATGAGCTCATTTCAATACTTTGTGACAACACCAGCCCCATCGGTATTTCAAAGAATCCAATGATGCACTCTAAGATGAAGCACATTTCAATCAAGTATCACTTATTACGGGAACAAACTACAAAGAATAACATCAACCTAGAGTATGTCATGGCAAAAGAGAAGATTGTAGATATCTTCACCAAACCTATTGCAAGGGAACCTTTTGAGTATCTACGACAGAAAATTAGAATAGTTTCTTCCCCATAGTGATCCACATGGAATCAAACTTGCCAAGATAGAGGGAAAGAAACAAAATTATTGAAGATTTCAAGTAAAGAATTCTTTTGAATGATTTCCATATACATCATAGAGTTACACAAGGAAGAACTATGAAGAGAAAGGTCGGTAGAGTTAGCAGAGGCTTATAGATAGGGGGAGAAACCCTAAGAGGAGAATTACCCTTTGTCATTGATGTCAAAGGGGGAGAGATAAAGAATAAGTCATGAATATGGAGAGAAAGAAGCATGCATACAGGGGGAGTGATGGTCACAAGGGGAACATGAGCATAAGGCTTGTCATGCTTAAGTGTTGCCATCAATTGAAAAGGGGGAGATTGTTGGAAAAAAATTTTGGACAGTTAATTTTCATTGATTTCAACCCTTGGAAAGTGATCTTAGAGATTGATTTCAACCCTTGAAGTATTCTGGTAACCCCAACGGTGTGTTTTTGGTACCTGAAGTTGAATGAAGAATATGGATAGAAAGGATAGTGTGAATGCAGGAAAGACCCTCATAGATGGATAATACTCATCGCGTTGTTTTCGTTGATGTGCGGAATGCCATGTGGTTCCTCACAGTTAGGGAGATATGGCCTTGTAAAATTGGAAGCCCCGAAGAGTGGACAAGAAGCCCCTAGTTTGTTATAAGTCTTGGTCAAAGGGGTAAAGTTGTTGTAACAAGAAAACCCTAGAAGCCTTAAATTAAGGACAAGAGTTACCTAGCACAAGTATATAAGCACCTCAAGGATTCATTCACAAACAAACTCACATACTTATTCATTTCTTATCTTTCTTGTGATCTAGTGATATTTTTTCCAAGGTTGTGGCATCATATTCTGAGGTAGAAAAGGAAATCCGAAGGAGAAAGTTTCAGAGTTGCATCAATAAGGGCATGGACACCTTGATTTGCAGCAATAAGGGCACAGACACTCAAAGTTGTAGCAAGTTGCAGCAATAAGGGTGCGGGCACCCTAAGTTGTAGCAATAAGGGCGCGAACACTTAGAGTTGCAACAATAAGGGTGCAGACACTCAGAGTTGCATCAATAAGGGTGCGGACACCGTGATTTGTAGAAAGAAGGGAACAGACACTTAGAGTTGCAACAATAAGGGTGCAGACACTCAGAGTTGCATCAATAAGGGCATGGAAACTTAGAGTTGTAGCAAGGAAAAATTGTATTTTGGATTGTATGGCATATCTTGGAGGTCCATGTGATACATAGTGCATGGTTTCATATGGTTGAGGTAATATTTTTACATGCTTGAGACATACACTTGGTACTTGGTATATGGTTGTTATGGGTCATTTTTAGAGGTACATCTTTGTGATATTGACATATACTTGAGGATTATCTTATGGTACATGGAATGATTGAGAGTGATATGGTATATGGTTGAGACACTTGTTATGGTACGTTGTTGGTACATGGTATGGTACATGTATTGATGATACAGGCTTGGTGCATGGTTGATGCACTTGATATGGTATATGGTGCTGGATACATATGGTTGATGCTTTATTTCATGATTCACTATTCTTTATTGATGTATCTTTGGTTCATGATTGATGCATGAGATAGCATGTATGTTGGTATGCAGTTGATGCATGGTATGGCATAGGTTTTAGTTGGTTGATGAGCAGATACAAGTTGATGAGGCAATGACATTGATAGAGTGACACTAAAAAAGACAGAGACACGGTGGCATCAATAGTGACAGAGTTTGTGATAGAAACAATTGATCTACATTTATATTACAGGGAGGTTGGATGGGGAAAGGATAGGTGGTTGTAGCCACATTCTGGTTGGAGTCGGAGAATGCAGGGGGTTGTAGCCTCCTTCTAGTTGGAGCTAGACAATTCAAGGAGTTGCAACTTCCTTCAAGTTGGAGCCTCCTTCCAATTGTAGCTAGAGAATCGGAATTTGGTGCTTCCAATGAATGCATTATTTTGATATATAAGAAAATCATTATGTGGTTTTCTCCTGTTTGGGTTTCCGCATAAATTTTGGTGTATTGTGTATCTATTGTGATGTGATGTTTTTTATGATTATATTGTTGATTATATATTGAATTATGATGATAAACTGTTGAATATTGTTGAAGAATAAATTGTGGTTAAAAGTGCTCTAATTACTCATTACTGCTTCACCTTCCCTCTCAGTAATCCAACATGCCCAAAAAATAGGTCTCAACATCCTCATTCTTCTTCTGTTCACCATCAAATGCAGGTGGTTTCATTTTATCCATTTCTCCCTATAGCTCATCCACTCTAGACTTATTCTTCTTCTTCCTGATAGGGGATGGACTTGAACTACTGTGTGTTCTCCTAATTGAATGCCATGGGGATTGATGGTGATTCCTACTAACACTATTGATTCTTCTCCTCTTATCATGAGACTGGAGACTCCCTTATTTTCTTGACTCGGTCTCCTTATCCATATTCTTCTCTATTTTGTCCAAGCTATCCATTAACTTGATGTTAAATCCTTCTTGTTTCTCCTTGTCTTTCATAAGATTCTCGTTATCATGTTTATAACTTTGGACATCCTTTTGCAAACATTTTATGGTCTCCACCAATTTCATTTTCTCTTCCTTTCTGTCTTCTCCATGCCCATTGGATTATGTTACTGGAGCATCCACACCCATACCAAAAATTATGCCTTCATATTCATAATTGTAAGTTCCTTGGGCATCATCCATGTTTTGGTTTACTGATATTCTTGTTGAATTATGATTACGTTGAATTATGTTCTTAGTTCTTCAAAATGTGTATGAAACAGGATTTGTAAGGCTAAAAGAATTTAACAAATCCATCATTTTATACAACATTTTGTTCTTCAGAATTTTATCATAAATAATTTATTTTGATTTCTTGTGAATCCTTGATATCTTTTTTTTATATTCTTGAGTGAATACATCGACTCCGTTGTCCACGAATCCACATGACTAGTTATTGTGTCCCCCCTTCAAAATATTTGAGCAGGAAGACTATTAATGTCATTACAGGGAAGAGAATTGTGTTAGCTCGAGCATCTTAGCTTTGATGCTCAACCACCATCTGATTATGTTTGAATTAGATCTTGACTAATAAAATATTTCACCATGGGTCTAAGGTCTTTTATTTCTTCCCTTCAACTTCTGAGGTCTCTAAAATGCACTCTCGAGTTCCGTCTCCCTTAACTTTCTTCCATACTTAGAATTTTTTTCTTATTTCATTCATGTTATAACCTTCACCTCCTCCAAAAAGCATTGTGGTGTTCCATCGTATCCATTATACACTTATACTTAGTCATTTTATATAAGATCTCATCGTGGTTTCACAGTCATTTTATTATGCTTCATCACCTCCATGACATCCTTCACACCCATGAAGTCTTGAGACTTATTCAAATTTTGAAATTTCATCACGGGTTCGGGTGATCCCATATTTCTTTTACTCTTAGAACTACATCCACCTGTCCGCCCGAAAAATTATTAGGACTTAGCCAATTTTCCACTTCTTATCGTGGGTTCACAGGTCTGTGGGGATTCTAGACCTCTTTCCATACCCATGATTCTCTCTGTGTTCTGTGATAGCTTAACACTTAGACAAATTCCAAGATCTTATCGTGTTTTCGTGAGACTGACAGTTGGCATGCCACATGGCTCCACATCAGCTGCCAATTGTCATCCCATCCAAGATGTACCTGCCACCATGCTAGTACACATATTTCTTCTACCACATCAGCTAACATGTGGCCTCCATGTCATGTTGACATTACCGTACAGGAAAAATACCCAAATTTTTCCAATTTTTCTTACTTAGAAAATCACCCAAATTCAAAATTTATTTCTCGGATTGCCATTAAAATTTGGAATTTTAATTCTTGGTTCATTTCTTTCATTAGTCATGAATTCTCCAAGAATTTCCACCGCAAAATTGAAGACTTTTCCCAATTTTTCTTCAATTTTTTCATAGGTGCCATGGCCGCTCTGTAAACTCAAAAACTCGGCCATCTACAAGCCCAAATTTTCCTCGTTAGAGATTAAAATAGTTTATTTTTAATCTCTAACGAGGATTCTTCACATTACCCATGAGATTTCTCTCAATTTTACTGCAATAATTTAATCAAACAAGTTGTAGAGATACTCCATAAATTAATTCTATATGAATTTCCACTTCATCATTATGCTAACTCAGTCCATCCAAGCAAAATGTTGACAACTGGGCTCTGATACCACTTTGTAACATCCCCAACCACCCAGGTTGGGCCATGCCACATAAAACTTTTCCCAACTCGGATACCATTTAAGTAATTGATATACTTTTGCAATTTCTCATATTAATGAAGATAACAACATCTATATACAATTACAGCATCTACAAAAAAAACCCATAAGAATAATTGAATAAATATTAACATAACACATAAATTAACACACGGTAAACACTTATCTTTAGTAAAAAAGAACACCAATTGTGTGCATACTTTCCACGTTCCTCCCATCCTTAGACCACACCGCTTATAAACTCTCAATAGTGGGTCACCCCCGAGCTGGGGATAAATTCCACCTGGGTAAAGGGTTTGTAACCAAGCTAAGGTCTCTTAACAACATAGAAACTCATAAACAAGTGCCAACTCAAACTAACAACCTACAGCCCCTCATTCCTCACATACCTGTCCCACCCCATGAAGTGTGCCCCTTCTCTACTCAACAGTCCTTCGGTTGCCTCACTTCCATTCTGAGGATTCGGCAATAAGCCGGAAACGAATTCTTAGAGCCCTATAATTGTAGTTTGGCACCTTGGAAAATCAATTACCAACAGTTCTCTCACCTGGAGAGAATTATCATGGGCCTAAAAACTCACTTATTCAGTTTCCTATAGGTCTTACAACCCATTTCTTCAATGTCCTACAGGCCGGACAACCTGATTCTTCAATGTCCTACGGGCTTGACAACCCGCCTCTTCAGTCCAGCTCCAAATCTAACCAAGGTCATGGTACAGGTATGTTAGAATATAGAAGATGGTGTGATCATTTTACCATTGACGATACCCTCGTCACCCAACCATAGGCCAAAGCCTCCCTCTGAGCACCTTAACCTTGACTGAGAATTCCTCCGAAAGCAAACCCTAGGCTAGATAGCTAAACAAGGAGCAGTGCATCAATCCCCAAGGATAGCGCATCACAAAAGTTGATCAGATAGTCCCAAACCCTAGCCAAGAGATATCCAAGCCAATACTGAAACTAGTTGTTGCTGCAGCTGCACTTGCAACCCTCCTCCAAACCTGTGCACCAACTGCAACTGCAGTGCGCACCAACTGGGAAACTGTTGCGCAAAACTGGCTTTGTTTGCAACTGCTGAGATGTTACAAATGAGAACTGGCACCTTGTATTTATAGTAATCCTGCCAATTTGTTGGGGCTGACTTCTCCTTCTGGGTATGTGTCTGTTCAGTATATTATTATTATGTATGGCTGACTTCTTCTCTTGGAGGCTAATAGCCTAATATTAATTATATTCTTGAGCCGACAAGGCTTCTAGGGTTATTAGCCAATTCATTAGGGTTTCTCTTGCTTCCCGGAGTCTTCTATTCTCGTCAGGTTCACATGCAGAGGTAAATACCTCCCGCAACTACCATAATATTAACACTCCCTCCTAGCTAGAGAGGTATTTACAGGTAATGGACTTGAGCACAAAACATACCATTTACCTGGTAGCATCAATATAGTCATCTAGACTATTTCATGACTGGATCATGAGCATCACCATCACCATCAGCTGCATCATCTCTCGAAACCATACTTCATCTGAGTAGTTAGATATGATGTTGGATAAGTCACTCTCACCATGGAGTGATACAGGAGGAGTAAAAACTATGAACTATTTTCCATCTGGAAAATCCATGTTCATCATTCATCTGAATGATCATCTCCATTAATCTGCTAATAGTCTTCAAGGCAATTAGAACAATGATAGAACACACCTGTGTCTATGCATAGTAGCACACAACTACAATCCAGTGGTTAACTACCACATCAAGTAACAC